>ML675649.1:46491838-46507519 GCA_007922155.1 Mesoclemmys tuberculata | reverse complement strand
TCTGTCAGGACAGGTGTGTAGGGGGAGGGGGCCGTCTGTCTGTCTGGACAGGTGTGTAAGGGGCTGTCCGTCTGTCTGTCAGGACAGGTGTGTAGGGGGAGGGGGCCGTCTGTCTGTCTGTCAGGACAGGTGTGTAGGGGGAGGGGGCCGTCTGTCTGTCTGGACAGGTGTGTAAGGGGCTGTCCGTCTGTCTGTCAGGACAGGTGTGTAGGGGGAGGGGGCCGTCTGTCTGTCTGTCAGGACAGGTGTGTAGGGGGAGGGGGCCGTCTGTCTGTCTGGACAGGTGTGTAAGGGGCTGTCCGTCTGTCTGTCAGGACAGGTGTGTAGGGGGAGGGGGCCGTCTGTCTGTCTGGGAGCTGTCCCGGGAGGGGTCGGTGTCTGTCTGTCACTCGCTCCGTCGGGGCCCGGCCCGGCCCGGCCCGTGAGGGGGAGGGGGAGGGGCGGCTCAGGGCGCGGCGGGCCGGGCCGGGCCGGGGCGGTCGGGCCGGGGGTCCCCGGCCGGGGGGCCGCAGCGGCCGCTGTTACCTGTGGAAGGAGACGGCCCCTCTGTGCACCTTCCCCTGCCGGTTGGAGCAATTCGCCGCGGCGCAGCAGATCACCATCTCCGGCCGGCTGGCCCTTCCCCCGCTCCTCCCGCCCCGCCCCGACACGGCACGGGGCCGAGCCCAGCCGTACAACAAGATGGCGGAGCCAGGTCACCTCGGCTGCCCCCCTTCCCTGGGGAAGGGGTTTCTGACTTCTGTACGGCGACGCCGTCAACCAAGATGGCGACCACCTCATGGGCGCCGCCATTTTGGCCGCGGCTCAGCCGTACAGAGCCGTCTCCCGCGGAGCGGGGCAGCCCCCAGCGCTGGCTCTTTCTCGGAGGCGGCGGTTGCGCTTGTGGAGAGAGGGTCCCTGTTTGGTGATTGTGGCAGCCGCGGGGGGGGTCAAATGGCGCACCACTGAAGCCCTCGTGTTGGAAAAGCGACTAGGCCTTTCCGCATCCGTACAACACGATGGCGGCGCCCACGTGTCGGGTCCGCCCTGCTCCGGGACATGGGGGTGGGATCGCGCTGCGGGCAGGGATCCGGAAGGGCAAAGCGTTTAACGATCATGCGTCGCTTACTCCCTCCCTCGGCTTCAGTCCGCTGCCACATGACTCCCCCACGCCCTCAGCCCCTCCGTTCCGTACCGTAAAATGGCGGCCCCCAGGGGGATGCGGAAGCGATGCGGCGCAGCTCAACCCGGCGAGCTTCCCGCTCGACCTATCCCGCCCGAGAAGCGCGGCGAGTCGCTCGCTGATTGGACGCGCCCGGCAGCAGCGGGGTAGGCTGCGGCCCGGGGTGTGTATGTGGAGGAGGCAGCGGTAGCCGCGGCTCGCGCTGCTGGCCTGGCCGGGCGCCGGGCGGGAGGCGTAGGATGGACGCAGGTGAGCGGCGGGGCGGGAGCCCGGCCCGGCCCGGCCCGGCCCGGGGCCGTGTCGTGTCCCCGCCGCCCTGAGCGCCGGTGTTGCCCCCGGCCCAGCATCCGCGGGGGGGCGGTTTCCGTTGGTACCTCCCGCGGGGGCGCTGTGAGGGGGCGGTTGTGGGGGAGGGGTCCCCGCTGTGAGCCGTTGGCCGTGCCCGGGGTGGCGCTTCCCGCCTGGGCAGCGGACCGCGCCCGGGGTCACCGTCCCTTCTGGCCCGGCCCGGCGCCTGCTCCGCGCTGTAGGCCGCGCTTCCCCCGCCCCAGGGGCTCCCCGCGTCCCTCCTTTGTCTCCTGCCAGCCTCCGTCTCAGGGGCGCCCGGCCCCCGGCCGGGGGTTCGGTCCCCCCTGCACATGACGGGGCCGGGGTGTACCTGGTTGCCCAGGGCTCCCTCTCTCTCGCGGCACCCCACTTTCAGCTCAGTGGGGACACGGGTAAAGCGAAGAGGGCTGAAATGCGTTAATTTCTGCCGTCGCCCCTGTGCTCAGGGCTGTGCCCAGGACTGTCTCTCTTCAAACGTGTTATGAAAAAGTTCTGCAGAGCTGGGCATTGGGGGAGTCAGCCATGGCATGTGCGAGACACCCCCTAACCATGCACACGCCCTGCGTTCTCCCTGGCAGTAGAGGAGAGAGCGTGGCTTGCCCTGGAAAGGACCCAAGGAGAAAGGGAAGGAGACAGGAGGGATATAGCATGTTATCATGGACCCTTCGAACTATGGACACTCTGCACATCCTTGATGCATTGAGCAACGCTTACATAACATTTCATGCAAACAAAGTGCCTTGAATTGACACAGAACAGATCCTTTGTCCCAACCCCAGGCTATGCATGGCAGTTTGGGAAAGGCTGTATGTGCAGAGGGGGAATAGCGTGCTCCTATTAGGTGTGGTTCAGCATTTGAAATTAGCTTGGTCATCATCAGTACCACTCCTTGGAAGCAGCATTTCTGGTTTCACAGGACCACCCTCCTTTCTTCTGCAGCTTGGTGTGTGTGTGGCCTGATGCACGCTGTGTGGAGCAGGCTCGTTTATAGACTTTAGAAAAGTCCAGCAACTCTACTTAGCCAGTTAGATTTGGGGGGAGGAAGTCATCTGCTTCAACTGGGGGTCAGCAGATCTTTAACTGTTTGCACTTACTGTCATGGGTCACTGACAGTGGAGGAGTTACCCTGCTGGCTGATTTCCTTCCCTATGTGAAGTACTTAGCTGTTCCTTTGAGATCTTTGGATCGTCTGGGCCGTTCTATTCTCTTTTACCTCTTAAACACAACAAGGGTTTAATTTTAATTAAGGCTTTTTGGGAGGGGTGTGTGCTTCTTTCCCTGTTAAAATGGGGAGGCTTCATACCTTTTCATTAGATATTTTAACTAGGCATTTTTCAGCTACTAACATCTAATTGTATCACTTTAATTGTTTCCCCTCTCATTGATGCATCTTTCTGTCTGCTATTTCCTTCTTGTTTATGTCTGTAATGTACCCCATCAGCTCAGAGAGATGATCACATGATGCATTTGCACATATTCTCCTGCACAGTGACGCTATTCCTGGCTGTTCTGGCGTCAGTAGATGGAAAGAGAGTAGGCTTGGGGAAGCTGTTTTTAAAACAGTTGCTGGCACTGTCTGGAAAATGCTACTGTGTCAAACAAGGGGCAAGATAGCTCTAATTTTGTGATATTTTCCCACTTTGGTGATTTCAATAAACCCCCCCCAGAGAGTCTTGAAAAGCCAGGGTTTCCTGCACTCTCATCCTACTTAAATGCCTTCCAGAGAGTGCTGGTAAATAAATATATTTTGTTGGAATATCTTTATATTGTTCCTGTACAATTTATTCAGACCACCCATGCTTAAATGAGCATCAGCTCTTTTACTTAGTGTGCACAAGAAAAATAATCACTTGCTGCACTCATAGGTCATGTTTCTGTTTGAGTCATTAGAGCTTTGATTTCTTACTACTTTTTAGATAGACACACAGAAACAAACACTAGAAATATGGCAGTGACTTACTGTTTTATCCTTTACAGAGCTAATGTTAATGTGGTTGGTAAGACTGTCTTAAGGCAGTAAGAGTGAAAGTCCTTGCATTTAGTAACTTAGTATGATGGTTGCAATTTGACATGATATATAAATCAGGAAATTCAAAGCCTGGTTCTGGCAATGACTAACTTGCTGCCTGTTTGTGTGCACATGTGATAATTTTTCAGTGCGCTAAAACCGAACTAAACATTAATTTGTCATGTTTAAATTTTAAAAGTACAGGAGATGTCTTTTGCCTATAATCTTAAATTCATGCCCTTATGCACTAAAATAGTCTGATTATCACACAGAATTTCTCAAGTAAGGCAATATGATACAGTTGTTTTACAACTTTAATACATCAATGTGTAGGATCTCCTACCACTGATGCTACTGTTTATGCCAGATAAATTGACTCTAAAAGTCATTTTATATACAAGATGCACACAGACAGGTAAGGGATCATTTCGATGCCTTGTATTATGAGAGAGAGTTTTTCGTAATTATTGTCTTAACTGCCTGCAAAAAGGAGCAATTGTAGGTTGTGTTCCGTCTTAGTGGAATTAGTAGTATTTCCTCACTTAAGTGCTGAACTGTGCAATCCTTACATTCTTAATATAACTTTTTTTAATGGCTTATCCTAGGTCAAGCTAAAAGGAAAAAAATTCCGTACTAAGTGATTCTTTGGGGGGAATGCTGCTGGAATGCTATGCTATCTTGTCCTATGCGAGATGTCCACTCACTAAGGCAAGGACTCTGTACAGCCTTGCTTTGTTCACAACATGCCTGGGTCCATGAGACAAGGGAGTCCTGCCTTCTTGAATCTGCACTTTGCAGAGTTGAAAATGTTGTAATGGGCACATTTAGTCCCGTTGGCTGCCTAGGCAATAAACATGCACTGAATGGAGGTGGGCTGCCGTGTTCTATTTGCACGTGTTATCTGCACGCATGTATCCATTGCAACTTTTCTCCCTTTCGGAATACTAGTAGATGGTTGTTAAAATACACATGTTCAAAACTTGTGGTGCAAAAAGCATTGTCTTCAGAGAAGTCTTATAATTCTCCCAAATCTCAACTGATTTTCACCTGAACATCCAAAAGATTTTCTGCTGGCCTAAATTCCACCTTTTATTTCCAGCCATTTTGACTCTAAAGCATCCAAGAAAGCAGTTACTCCAAAAAAAAACAAAAAAACCCCAGAACCCTAGAATGGAGAAAATAGGTGCATGTATGTTTTTCCCACTCTTCTCATACTCAAAAATAGCAGAACTGTTTTGTTCAAACTTGTCTAGATATTCATCTTTGGGTGTACACCAGGTCTGGAGAGTTTCAGTCCAGGGGTGGAACTTTTGGAAAATTTAATCACCTGAAAATGGAGTTTATAGTGAAAATGCTCTGGTAACCTTAAATATACCTAATAATTATAATGGGCAGTGTGTCATAATAATCACCAGGAACCATAATTTGGACTGTCCTGACATGCATGTAAAATCTTAACTTTCCTGTTGAATGGATGTCACATCTCACATTGAGCTGCCACCTATATTTTTGTTTAATAAGCAAGAGATGAGCTAGTGTATCTGGCTGACATCTGTTGAATGTGTAGTCTGAGGTTCCAGTCATGCACTTGGATCTGCATGGGTGAGCCTCTACATCTTCAGGGAACCCCGTTGCCACCAATGGGGCTCCATGCTGAAGCAGGGAACTGCTTGTGCAGATCCAGTTGTGGGAGTGGGGCCTTACAGCTCTCATCCTGGATGTGCATAGTGACTGTGTTCAAATCAAGTTTTGCATGTTCTGGGGGCTTTGGATTCTGTGAGCATGCTGTGCTCTGTAGTGTGCAGCTTGGGAATCCAATCGATGCGCTTCGCCTCTGCCTGTGGCAACTTTCATTGAGTTGGAAAGGGCCCAGCAGGTCTCTCACTCACCACTCTGCCAGCTTCAAATCACATGGTCCTTGTGTCCTTGTAGAATAGAAAATTGTGGAACATGTGAAATTTGAACTGAATGTTTCAGCTACTGATTGGGAATTAAAAAAATGTGGAGGCTGATGGGAAAGGGATGCCTTGCCAAGGATGCAGGTTGGTCCCAGAACAGCCCTGAAGAGAGAACAGCCAAGCAAAGTTTAACTTGGCCATCTCAACCAGCTCATATTCATTTAATGTGCAGTGTATAAGATATGTGGTCAGAGATGTATATTGAAGGGGAAAAGGTAGAGAGTCATGTGCTGTGTAAATACAATTCCCTTTTTTCCAGTTTGTTTAAACAAGTATTTTCACTGAGTGCTTGATCCATGGCAAGTTTGAGAATCCTAAAAATAGAGCTCATCACTTAAAGATGGCTTAAGACTTGTCTGAAAAGTGTCTTAACGTAAAAATTGTTGACTATCTCAAGTGCACAGAATTTTGCAAAAATTAATAATAAATTCACCTTTTAGTTGCAAATAAGCCTGTGCATTTGGGGGGCAGAAGGAGATGCGTGAAGATTATTTTGGGTTCAAATACAGGTTTATGAAAATATCATTTGTCACAAATAGTACCAAACACACAGGGACTTAGTGTAGACAGACAAGCATTGATAGCACAGTTATCTGTTGGTTGTAATAAGGAGAAGGTGAAAGAAGATAAAGCAAAATGTGGCCTGTTGACTGGTGGTGGTCTTTGAAATCCTGGCTTGTTACCTGGGTTCGGCTCTAATCCTTCTTTCTGCTGCTACATCATATTAATATTTTCCCATGCAAAGAATTGCTGTGCTTGCCGGAAATCATGCTATAGCAAGTGAGCAGGGAAGGCATTGCCCATGGGAAGAGAGGTGTCCAGGAGACCATTGTCTCTATTAAGATGTGGTCCATACTGTGAAAAAACTTGAGAAGTTTGGCATATGGAATCGACTTGCTTTGTCTGTCCAATCTGATCTTAATTTGGAATTAGTGTCTCCCCCCATTTATGTAGATGGAGCCCTATTACTTAAAGAAAACTACAGTTTACCAGTGATGGCAGTTTGCTACACTCAGATCATGATATTCCTGGTTAGAAAGACCATGAGGCAGAAGATCTGAGTGGGACCTGTGTGGTCTCATTGACAAAAAATCTAGTCTTGTCTTGTTGTTCTGAATGTAATATAGATTAACCTGTGTGGCTGAAAGAAGGAAGAGCAGAATCTTTTTGACCCTGCATATTCTGTTAAATTTTTTTAGTACCAACTGTAAAGGAGTTATTGACACCTGTAAAAGTGGGGTAACAGTTAGCTAGGCTGAGCACTTGTCTACACAGTGTTGTTCACAAATAGCTATTGTGCTTTAAAATCATAAGCTAACTTCATTCAAACGAACATTCGTGTGTAGGCAAACCCTAAATGCAATGGTGATAAACCACCAATTTAGAAGAGAACTGAATTTGTGTGTATAGAATTCTACTCATGAAATTAGAATGAAGGACAGTGAAATCAGCAGCACAGACAGTGACTGAAAAATGGCCAGTGAGTCACACCAGAAAGCTAAGAGGCAGACAGTAGACACCAGTTACCGAGGGGAATGGAGTGTGCTGTGTGATTTCATGTCAGCTGTATCACTGGGTAATTTATGGAATCTTGTCTCAGCTAAAATAGTTGCTGAGAATATCTTGTCTGTACAGCACAACCACATAAAGCTGTTACAATTTGATGTGCAGCTTGCTCAAGCTTATTCAAGAATGACATGTCTAAATAAAAAGTGATTGGAACTGAATCTTCTGACACATTTTTATTAGGAACACTTTTCCTGGGAGCTCAGATCAACAGTTCCCAAGCCACATAGCGGAGCCCTGTTTTCACTAATATGTTGTGCAGAAGCTCCAAACAATAAATCTGACTAAGCGTGTCATATCAGACTTGCTTGTTTGCTCCTGTGGCGAGAATCACAGCCCTGATTGGGAACAACTTGCAGTAGACTACACTGCTGGGTTGTTTTGAAATACACAATCAGTGCTCGATATTTTCGTTAGAAAAATATGTTTAAGCACTGATCCAGGTCATGTTATGAAGGAAACTAGTAGAATGGATAATATGCAAGCCTGCAACCTCTACATTGGATGCCTCAGCAGAGATCCCATTTTTTCACATGATTTATGGTGTGATATGGATAAAGGGCATCATCTCAACTTTTCCCCAGCCAGCAGACTCTCTTTTTTTTGAGCAAAGACCTTTGCATGTTTGATTCTAACAAGGGAGCAATTTTCAGAATCCACAGAAGGATTTCAGAAGAATATTTACTGGGTTAGATGGACATTAGGTCTGATTCAGTTTGGCGATTCCGGTGTTTGGGTTCAGTCCTGAGCTTTTCCCCATTGATGCAGCAATTTTCCCCAGCTTGCTGATTTTATCAAAGCACTGTGGTCTAGTGGGTAGAGCACTGATTTGGGACTCAGGAGACCTGCGTTCTTTTGCTGGCAACTCACTTTCCCACTGTGTGCCTGTTTCCCCAGCCCACCTTTGTACAGTGCTTTGAGATTGATGTATAGCACTAGATAAGAGCTAGCTGGTCTTCAGTATTAATGTAATCAATAGTGCTCTTACCAAATCCTTACCAGATGCTCAACGTGTATTATTATTCTATTTTAAACTGGAAAAAACAAACCACAGTGAACGTGATTTCTGTGTGTGTTCTGTTTCTTACCAGCTACTCTTACCTATGATACACTCAGGTTTGAGTATGAAGATTTCCCTGAGACCAAAGAGCCTGTTTGGATACTGGGGAGAAAATACAGTGTGTTTACAGGTACTTCACTCGCATGCTACTGCTTATATAATGCTTTTCCGGGCTCGGGGGCTTTACATACATCAGCCCACCCTACGTAGTGTTTTGAACTCTGTATCCCAGCTTTTTCGAAAGAGCACCCTGCAGAAGTGCAGCCCCTGCTTGCTAGCTTAGAGGCATTTTGCTTCCAATACATGCTGTCACAAGCTCCCCTGCTTGTTCCCTAGATAGTCCTGTCTGCTAACCTCAGACACTCCTGCTGCATTTTTGAAGAATATTGTCATTTGTTGGCTACAGGGATTGTAGAACACCCTCTCCTCCCACTTTCCTGGCTGGAGATACAGGGCCACACTGCTTAAAGCAAGGGAAGACTAGCATTGGCAAGGAGAGACTGAAGGAGTAAAGACTGTTTTCTCTCCACACGTGGCCCTGTTTTTTTCTTCCCAGGCCTCTCCTGCCCTGCAGGCTGGATCTTTGACAGGTCTATCCTTCATGGATATTTTCCTGCTCCTGTCGAGCCAGGCTCTGAATGAGGAACAGTATCAGTGAAAGTGTTTAATTGCTGGGATTTAGGTGGGGTTGATGTCTTTCTGAGGGATGTCATTTATGTGTGTTTTGTTCCTTAAAATTCTTCAGAGAAAGAGGAAATCCTGTTGGATGTGACCTCTCGGCTTTGGTTCACATACAGAAGGAACTTTCCTGCCATTGGTAAGTAGCAAAGACACAGTTAAGAAAATAACTTTATACTGCAAAGGAGTCTGATTCATTTCTTAGGACCTGACCCAACTGGAGCCTTTCCATTGATCTCACTGGGCTTCAGATCTGGGATGTGTACAAGGTGCCATCCTGTCAGAAGTAAGCATTTAAAATGGAGTGGCAGTGAAGGACCGGAGTGCTTTCAGAAAACACATCGACCTAGTGCAGTGTTAAGGGAACACCCCAAGATGTGAGGGGGAGCACCTTGTCAAAGCCACCACCTTCAGCACCTATCCCTGGCCTCTTAACATTCGGTTACATCGTGGGCAATAGTGCATGTGGAGGAAATGTACTACTTTGTCACAAGTGGGAAGTGAAGGGTCCAATGATTAGGGTGCTAGTGTGGGACTCAGGAGAAACAGGTTCAATTCCTTTGCTTTTTCACAGACTCCTTTTGTGTTCTTGGCCAGCTCAGACCTTGTCAACACTAGCTTTTATGCCGGCAACACTTTTGTCACTCGGGTGTGAAAAAACACCCCTATCGAGTGATATAAGTTTTGCCAGCACAAGCCCTTGTGCAGACAGAGCTATGTTGGCTGGAGACACTTCATTATGTCAGTTGGAGAGCTCGCTCCCATTGACTTAACATGGCTACACTAATGCTTATCCTGGCAAAATGAATGTCGCTCGGGTATGGTTTTTTTCACACTCCTGAGCAATAAAATTTCTCCGGCATAATTGCTAGTGTAGACAAGGCCTTAGCCTGTCTGTGCCTCAGTTCCTCACGTGTACAGTGTGGAGAACAGCACTGCCTTGCCTCACGGGTGTTGTGAGGATAGATCCATTAACAACTGTGAGGTGCCAGATAAATGCCATAGAGAAGAGGTGCTGAAGAGCAACAGATGGATCATGTGATGATTATTTGTTTTATTCATTCTCTCTGAAGCATCTATACTGAGCTAGATGGACCATTGGTCTGACCCAATATGGCCGTTCTTATGTACTAACCCCCTCTTTTTGTCCTATGACTGCAGATGTGTTAATGGGCAACTCTCCTTTGAATGGTCCCTTAGAACATGTGTTAACTTCTTATGCTAAACAGTCTGTTCCACCTTGCATTTAACTGTGATGCTGTGGCCTGGTTTACACTAGAGTTTTGTCAATAAAAGTCAGCTTTTTGTCAACAAAACAGTGCTGTACACATAGCAATCACCCCCCCCTCCCCCGGCCAACAAAACTGCCCTGTTTCTGTGACAAAATAAAACCACCTCAATGAGAGGTGTACGGCTTTTGTCAACATAGCTAGGGTGATGCAGTGTCAATGTAGGCAATGTGTCCCTTTACAGCGGTGGAGGGGCTGTCATTCTTGTCAATTTAAGCAGTGAAATTGACAAGGAAGCTGGGGTGGCTGGTTCCTGGCTCCTGACTGCGGACTGGGACCAAGGAAGCCATGGGCAGCTGGAGCCCGGCTGAGAGCTGAGACCCCACACACTGCCCCTTAGGTCGATGGAAGTGCTGTTAGTGAGGATGCATTCCACCGACCCTAGGAAGGCAGTGTGGATGTTGGCTGTAAGTCAACCTATATTAATTGACTATATTAGGTCGACTTATTTTTTAAGTGTAGAGAAGGCCTTAGGCCTTGTCTATGCTCACGGTTATGCTGGCAAAACATTGTCACTCTGGGGAGTGGAAAAAAAACACCCCCTTGAGCGACATAAGTTTTGCTGGCATAAGCGCAAGAGTGGATGGCACTATGTTAGCAGGAGATGCTCATTTATTATGTTGGCAGGAGAGCTCTCCCCTGCCAACGTAACACGGCTAGGTTCGTGCTTATATCAGCAAACACCCCTGTGTGACAAAGTTTTGCCAGCATAACCACAAATGTAGACAAGGCTTCCGAATACCTTTTCCAGACCTGAAGAAGAACTCTGCGTGGCTTGAAAGTTTGTCTCTCACCCCAACAGAAGTTGGTCCAATAACTGATATTACCTCACCCACCATGTATCTAATATCCTGGGATCGACACAACTACAACCATTCTGCATTCAGGGGAGCAAGTTAAGTTCATCTAGGGTTTGTCTAATTTAGACAGTGAAGTTGAGATCAGATTGATATTTGCTAAAACGTTAGCCAACACCGATCTAATCTCAAATTTTTCCCCTAGTATAGAGACTGGTTAATCCCTTTCACTTCTATGTGCTCAGTCAAGGTTGAACCCAGGATGAGTTTAGGCTTCAATGCACCCAGCTAACGTATTGAATTGTGTCTGCAGTAGGTGTTTGGGGGATGTTTCAAATCCCATTAGATAATTTCTTTTAAAGAATTAGAAAAGTGAACCATTCTGTACCCATTATAACTAGCCTAAAATTCCCGATATTTCTGAGTCTAAACCACTATTCCATTGATCAGGCACAGATCTATAATTCCATTTACACACTTACGGCTTCCTCTGATTTCCATCCCATTTTAATGTATAAAATTGCACACAAAGGAAGTAGGAGAATCCTCTTCAGGAGAAGGCCCTGTGAGAGTTAGCCTTTGATCTAGTGGAGAATTTTCATTCTACCAGTCCAGTCCATTTGTACATATTCCTAGTCTGTTATACACAGTTCCATGGTAGATACTTTAAGATGGCAATTTCTTTATTCCATCTCTAGCTTTTATCACTGTTCTTTGCTTCAGTTTGCATGCAATAAGATCCTATATAGATGTTTTATTTTACATTTTGTGTTACTTCATTTTGTGTTAAGCACAAGAACTCTTTGTTTCCCATTGCTGGAAGAAAGGGTCTCCTCACCTACTAGTTAAATTTGGAGTATTCAACTCCCTATGAAGTGGAAGTGACCCAATATTGTATTATAGGGATTGATAGAAACTTATTAGAGGAGAAAATTGGATCAGTTACTGGAAGGATTTAAGATAATTTGATTCAGAAATGTCACCTACAAAATTAATGCTAGCTCCCTACCCTTTCTGCGGGTCTGGATTACCATTTAAGAGCAACACTCACAGACAAAGCACTAGTGTAGATGAGTGACTGTCACTACACACTTAAGCACATGGCCTGGAACCTAGATCACGATGGGTGGCTTGCTAAGTGCAGGCCAAACCATAAGGCACTAATTTTTAGAGTCCTACCCCTCCTGAAGCATAGTAGGTTCTGGTTGCTCCATCAGGCTTGTCCCCCACCAGACAAGTTAAGCGAGGAGGCTTTCTCCTGCCCCTCCTGGCTGCAGCAGGGAAACTGCACGCCTCCTGTAGCCCTGTGCACTCCAACTGGGTCCCTAGGCCGTGGCTCCCTTCTATAGCCAGAGCAACAGGAAATCAGTGCTCCCCTCCCTCTGGCTCCAGCAGGGACGCCACCGCTTATGGACCCAGGAGGAGCACTTTGCCATGCACCCTGCAACAATCGGGGAGGGGAGTGCTGATCTCCCATCCCCTTGGCTATAGCAAGGAGCCTGCACCGGTCTTGTAACCCTGTGGCAGCGCGCTCTGCTTGAGTCCTTAGACAGCGGCTCCCTTCTGCAGCCAGTGGGAGGGGAGCAGTGGGCCACTTTGAAAGATCCTGTGGGCCACTTTTGGCCCCCGGGCCACAAGCTGAGAACCACTGATCTAGGGCGTTGAATGTTTTTCCATGCTCTAAGAAGTGCCAAAGCACATAGAGGATTTTGTAGTATCTTTTGATTCCACCTTTAGTTTTTAATATAACTTAATTCTTCCAGAGCTTTTAGCCAGCTGGGACTGTTTCTCAAATAAGTTTAGGATGTAGTGGGGCCTGCTGGCCCAGCAATAATTAGGAGAGTGCAGCATGCAAATATTGTGGTATGCAGATGTCTTATTCAGTTTATCCCTGGTTCTTTATGACCCCAGATTAAAAGAAGCCCATTGAGAGCTAATAGTTTTGAACAGGAGCTTGTGACAGTGTTGGACTGGATGGCTACCGGAGAGTGCTGGGGTTGATATATCAGCCTTAGGATCAGTAAGTCCCTTTTCCCCTGGTAGCTGAGCAGGGGTTACTCTAGGTTAATTAACACCTGGAGCCAATCAAGGCTCTGCTCAGGACTGGTTAAAAACCCTTTTTCCAGAGAGAGGGTGTGGCTGGAGTTGTGGGACTGAGGCAAGCTACCAGAGTGTGTGAGCAGGCAAGATACTGTCAAGAGCCAGGAGGGTAATGGAGAAGGAGCAGAATGCTGGCAGGAAAAAACCCTGCAGGTTCAAAGACTGGGGGAGGGAAAATCTTGCCAGAAGAGAGCAAAGGACCTTCCCCAGGCCTGGAGGCCTGAGGGAAAAGACCCTGCCAAAAGGGGAAGATTAAACTGGACATTTGGTTTGGCACTACCATGCCCAGTGGGGCTGTCAGGGGTCAAGAACCTGTCCTTGCATGAATGCCAGGAAGGGCCCTGTCTGAGCAGGGTATGGACATTGTCAGTAGTCATGGGGAAGCTAGCAGCTTTCCTGAAGCCGCAGTGTTAGGCTGCAGTTGGTAGCGTCCCTGGATTGGGGCTCAGAGTTGAGGGTGGGACTGGGCCCTTCCCCCACCCCCTACCAGCCATTCACTGGAGGAGCAAGAGCCCCAGCGAAGAGGCAAGGGCCTCTGAGAAGCAGAGATAGGACCGGGACCCAGCAGGGAGCGGCCATGTTAGAGAGGCTGTATTACCCTCCTCCACCAGTAAAGGGTGGAAGAAACTAAGGGGTAAAACAGTTCCCTGACCTACCCCTAGAAGGAAGTGCTGGACCCACCTAAGTAGAGGAAGAGCTTTACCACAAGCTATCCAAGTTTTATGGGATGACTTGGAAGTGTGATTGTTGGTGGGATGTGCTAATTGTGAGTGGTGATGTCGCTATTGTGAATTATTTGAGGCAGAGATGGTGGAAGACAATAACGTGTGAGCTCTTGAAAGCTTGTCTCTCTCTCAAACAGAAGTTGGTCCAATAAAATATTACCTCACCCATCTTGTCTCTGTTTCCCTGAATGTCAGTTAACTTAAACTTCTACAGGCTTAGTATTAGTGAACTTCATAAATTATCCCAGTTTAAAGTAGAAAGTAGCAAGACCACAGAGGCAAACTTCCTCCTCTACTAGTGAAACAGAGGGACCCCCAAAAAGGTTGCTGAGAGAAGCACAAGATAGTGACTGTGGGCCAACACACTTCCACAACTCTTTAAAATGTCTGCTTCAACACCTGTTTCAGTCTTTTCCGTTCTCATTGCTGCACTTTTTTCTGTGCATGCAAACAGGGGCTTTCCTAGGAAGCCCAAGATGTGCCCTTACTATACTCAAGCAACCATTTTATCTGGGATATGTCTACACTGCAGAGTGAAGCTGATTTATTTTAAATAGACTTTTACCTGCTGAATTTTAGAAGTCGCAGGAGCGTGATCACACCATGCTCATTGTGTTGGGGTATTGTGTCTCCACTAGCTGTGCTTGGGTCGACAATCAAAGTAGTGAACCATGGGTAGCTATCCCATCGTGCAGCTAGACAAGAGGCTTTTGGGAACCTCCCATGATGCAATGTGCTCCCTCCCCCTCCTTCTTGTCCCAAACCAATGGACAAACACTTTTTCGCACCATTTTTCTAAACCCTTCCGTCTGTGCTGCATGCACACCGTTGCTGGAGAAGCATGAAGCCTGCTCAGCTGTGTGCTATCATTGTGAGCATCACAAACAACTCATGACTTATCCTGTAGTACTTTCAAGGCTGAAACAGGAGTTGCAGTGCAGAAAATTACGATGTTACTGAGGCCACCCTGCTACAAGCCATAGAGCGAAACAATTCCTGTTTGCTGCAGGCTGTCACGCAGCATCTTCAGTTGGTGGAATGGCGGTTCTGGTCCTGGGAAACAAGCTCTGACTGGTGGGACCGCATTGTTACAAAAGTGTGGGATGATGATCAGTGGCTGCAGAACTTTTGTATGTGAAAGGCCACTTTCACTGAACTTTGCGGAGAGCTGTCCCCAGCTGAAGCGCATGAATGCTTGCTTGAGACCTGCTCTGACAGTGGAGAAGCAACTGGCCATCGCTGTATGGAAGCTAGCAACCTCAGATTACTACCAGTCAGTTGGGAACCAATTTGGAGTCAGCAAATCCACTGTGGGAGCTGTTGTGATGAATGTGTGTAGGGCCATTAATAAACTTCTGCTAAGAAGGGTAGTTACTTTGGGAAATGTGCAGGACATGGATAAGTTTGCCGCAATGGGCTTCCAAAATTGTGGAGGGTGATAGTGGCATGCATATCCCTATTTTAGTACTGGACCACCTTATCATAGAATACATAAATAGAATGGATACTTCTCAATGGTGTTGCAGGCCCTTGTGGATCATAGGTGGTGATCAGTGTAGGATGGTCTGGAAAGGTGCCTGATGTGCACATCTTTACAAACTCAGGTCTGTTAAAAAAGATGCTGGTGGGCACTTTCTTCCCTAACCAAAAAAATAAATATTGTCGATGTTGAAATGCCAGTAGTGATCCTGGGGGATCCTGCCTACTGCTTGCTCCGCTGGCTAATGAAACCACACACCAGGCACCTGGACAGCGAGAAGGAGCATTTCAATAATAAGCTCAGCAAGTGATGAATGGTGGTGTAATATGCATTTGGCTGCTTAAAGGCAAGATGGCGCAGTTTGCTCAGTAGGTTAGACCTCAGTGAACACAACATCCCAACTGTTATCTCTGCCTGCTGTGTTCTACATAATGTTTGTGAAACAAAGGAGAAAAGTTCCCTCAGGGTTGGGTCATGGAGGCTGATAGGCTGGCCGCTAATTTTGAGCAGCCAGATTCCAGTGTTACGCTA
>ML675649.1:46471129-46491828 GCA_007922155.1 Mesoclemmys tuberculata | reverse complement strand
CCCTGCCCTTCTTTCCCCACCAGCAATCCCTAAGCTCTCCATGAATAAAGAGTACTGCTTTAAAAACATTTTAAGTTTTATTGGTGATCAGTTATGGGGGAGGGAAAGAAGATAATTTAGCATTCTCATGCGGCTGCTTGGGCAGCCAGTGCAAGGTGTGACGGTACAAACAGCAAATTATGCACATTCCTAGTTCTTAAAGGGGCTGTCATCTCTTTCTGCTCCCTTCCCCCAGCAGGGAGGGCAGCGCATATTGCACCCTGCTTAACCTCTTCTTCAAGCAATTGAGGGTGGGTGCAGGGAAATAGCTTGTTGGCTGAGCATTTTGCAGAGGCTTCAGAGGGAGTCTGTCCTGCCACTGCTCTTCCTGGAGCTCTACCAGCCACCTCAGAATATCAGACTGATCCCTCATAATACGTAACATCTCCTGTTGCGTTGCATGCTCCTGCTCCTGTGCTGATTTTCTTTCTTCTGTATCCATGTTTAGTTTTTCTGACAAGGACATCCTCCAGATTCTGAGCTCTGTGGCAGCAGCCATGGAGGCATTCATTAGTTTGTTGAACAAGTCATCCCAAATTGCTGGGGGTTTTTTCTGCTTCCTAATCTGGGAAAGCTGCTCTTTGGGAGTAGAAGATGGGGTGAAGGCTGAGGTGTGTGCTGTAAGGCAAGCAAAGCACAAAGTTGCCATTGTTAGCTGACCCCATGGAGTAAAAGAAATGTTACAATGTAAAAGGAACTCCCTTTCATATTCACAAGGCAGAGCCAGACCTGCATACCACTCTGTACCTATCGCACAGGTTGGAGTGCCATTCAATACGTGATAAGTAAGGGGCCCGTGCATCCATTACAGGGAAGTCTGTATAGCACTAAATTCCATAATCTACACATAACCAAGAAGAAAGATCGTGGGACTCACTATTACCATCCCAAAGACGTGTTTGGGAGGAGGTGGTCAAAAGGGATTGGAGAGGGGCAGTGATGATATCCAACTGGTTCGCACCGGTTCGCGCGAACCGGTTCTTAAAATAGAAAAAATGCAGCGAACCGGTTCTTAGCGCCGGGAGATTCAATGAAAAGGCGGAGCAGCGAACCGGTTGTTAGCAGCGGGAGAGTCAATTTCCCGGCAGCGAGTGTCTCCCGCTATTCTCCCTGCTGCCGAAATTGACCACAGAGGGTCAATTTCACTGCGGGGAGTGTCTCCCGCTATTCTCCCTGCCGCCGAAATTGACCACGGAGGGTCAATTTCACTGCGGTGAGTGTCTCCCGCGATTCTCCCTGCCGCTGAAATTGACCAGGGAGGGTCAATTTCACAGCGGAAGGTACTCTGTAGTTCTGGGTGTGTGTGGGGTGCTGTGTGCATGATGTTTAAGAACCTATTCAGAATAGGTTCTTAAATATCACCTGCCTTCATAGAACTGGTTATTGGAAATTTGGGATATCATCACTGGAGAGGGGTGTGGGTGAAGTGTTGCTGGGGAGGGAGGAGGGCACCAGTTCCTGGACTCAACACCGATGCCAATAATATCAGAGCTAGGAATTGTCTGAGATTGGGCCCAGGAACACAGTCCATGGCAGGGGAATAACATGCAGTGACTATGTTGGTCAGGTAATGTAAATTTAAGCCATTTTCCCTAGGTGATCATGTGTGATATCAGTCTCCTGAAGGTAATGCAGGCGGAAAGGGAAGATTTCCTGCAAGCATTGGGGTACAGGCCTGGCTCTCATGCTGCTATGCTGTATTCCACAATGGTGCCTACTTATTTAATAGCAGAGTGGCAGGGAAAAGTGTCCTCCTGTGGTGGAAGAAGTAAGGCTGCCCTCCCCAGAAACCTGCAAAGGATTGCAGCGTACCTACATGAAAGTTTCCTGGAGATATCTATGGAGGATTCTTAGAGCACGCCTGTGCACCTAAATAGTCTGTTCAGGGCGTAACCCTCTGCTGAAGTTTACCAACCCCCAATAAGCCCATTCCCACAAAAACACAAACTCCTTTTTTCCCAAAAATAAGAAGCTGGACTGGGGACATGACCACAGAAATGTGATTTGCTACACACATTCACCAGATGTGCTTCCCCGGCATCTTGGTCTGTAATGCTGTCCTGTTCCAGCTGTGCTGCTCTGGGGTAACAAACAGGTCCTGGCTCTCTGGGAGAATTGATACCCCACTCTCCTAACCCCTGTTTTCCTCCTCTTCCTCCTTCTCATCCACAGGAGTCATCCTCATTCATCCTGGACTGGGATTCTGCGGAGGTAGCAATGCTGTGTAGTAGCACAGTTGTGGGGTCACTGCTGAGGATCATATGCAGCTCTTCATAAAAGTGGCACGTCTTTGATGACGAGCCAGAACGACTGTTTGCCTCCCTAGTTTTCTGATATGCCTGCCTCTCCTCTTTGATTACAACTTGGCATTGCTGCGTGTCCTTGTTGTAACCCTTCTCCACCATACCATGCGGTATCTTCTCATAGATATTTAAATTTCTAATTAAATTTAAATTGAGCCAGAACAGACTCTTTGCCCCACAGGTTGATGAGATCCAAGACCTCAGGTCAACTCCAGGCTGGAATGCTTTTGGGGCATGCAGTCGCCATGAGCAGTTCAGATACAGCGTCTCTCCACGCTGACCAGACAGGAAATGGGAATTAAAAATTTCCCAGGGATTGAGAGGAGGAACTATTTCCTATTTACATGACCATGGTTCAGCAGAGTGTGAATGTCCAGAGTGATCACAACAGAGCATTATGGGATACCTCCTGGAGGCCAATGATGTCAATTTATATTGCACTCTGCCTACACTGGTGCTCATTCGACTTCAGCGTTATGCTACTTGGAGAGGTGGCTTTATTGCATCGAATTTTACCACGATTTAGGTTGGCAGACCTGAGATGCCAGTGGAGAGACATACTTTAGATGGTTGACGTAAGCCATGTTACATTGACTTCCATTGTCAGTATAGACCAGGCCCTTATTACTGCTGCAAACCTGGTCCTTTTTCCATCTTCCCCTCATCACCCTCTCCATTGTTGGCTCCTCCCATCCATTGTGACGTTTAAAATTCAGTTGTAAGCTTTTGAGGACAAGGGCAATGTATTTGTTCTCCACAGCACCTAGCATGTTTTTTGGGCCTCTATAAAAGACAGATTACTAGCCTGATTAAAGGAGATCTCAGCTGACCAAATAGAAGAAATTGGTCTAACATGCTAGCATGACTCTGGGAGATGAGATCTGGAGCATCTCCTCTTTGGCTGTTTTACTTTTGATCTCCCTACGCCCTTGATATAAAGTGGCCAGATAGAAGCAGAGAGAAGAGAAAATAGTTACAAAAGACTTCCTGCTACCACTGCATTAAGGAGCAGCTGAGTCTGTAAAACCAACCCACTCCTGGTCACTCTCAGCTTTCTAAACTTTATCTTAAAAGCTGGCTGTTGAATGTCCTAGCCTGGGAGAGGAAGTGGCAGTTTTCCTTTGAAGTTCTGCCATAGGATGAGCTTAAAGCCTTTTGGCCTTTAGCCTCTGCATACTGATAACATGAGCCAATAGCCTAATGTCTTTTGGCTTTTTATATTGTTTACTTAGAAACCTTGCCTAGCCATTAGCAGCTGTGGAAATTCCTTACCTTGTTTTCCTGGTGAAGTGCCTTCAGACGTAGGACTGGATGAAGATTATGGGGAAAATAGTCCATAAAAACCTTTTTTAATCTGAAATATATAAATAAGTTTCTGGTAGCTTGGACTGGAGATCAGTTCCCAGAGCCATGCCTGAGGGCTGGTGTGATCCCACGTCTCATTCGCCAGGCTGAGTTGGTTGGATTTTTACTTGAAACTCAACCCTCTCTTCTGTAAGTGCCTGGCTTTATTTCCCTTAAAGGGATGGCCGTAGGGTTTGTTTCTTAAATCTGTGTTTATTCTTCAGTATTATTGTCTGACAGATGGGTCACTGTTGTCATAATGCTCTGCCTTGCATACCCAGATTTCTCCCTCCCTCACCTGCCACTGTATTGCACTGTGATTAGACAGCTGGTCTAACTTTTATATTCTGTTCTGTGTTCTGACTTTTATTTTTTCTTTTTGCTTGGCTACAGGAGGAACGGGCCCCACATCTGATACCGGCTGGGGCTGCATGTTGAGGTGTGGCCAAATGATCTTCGCTCAGGCCTTAATCTGCCAGCACTTAGGCAGAGGTAAATCAATGCATCTTTAAGCAAGGTGTCCAGAGCAAGATACCTTCAAATAATGGTGTGCTTGTTGGGGCAACAAATAGAGAACTTGAAACTGCTGTGGGCTTCACGTAAAGCTTTCCTAGCTCTTCTCACCTGAAGAGCTAGATGATGGTACAGCCCCAGTGGAAACATCCCAGCAGAGTTTTACTAGCATCTTGCTTCTGAATCTACATCAATAAATCTGTTGCTAAATGGACAAAGGCATGTATTTACAATGGCAATGGCTCCACTAACTAGTAAGATGTTCTTGTAAATTCTTCTGTGCCAGTGGAGTAGCCTGCTTTCCGCTTGTAACATGGGGTGTTTGGAGATGAGAGCCTGTCACTCTGCGGGGGAAAAACGCCCAAGCATTTGGATTTGTTGCTACTGCAGCCTGCAGATGTTCTGTTAAATGTCAGACCATGGTTTTGTCTGTTGAGCTTTTCTAAATTACAGCAAACCTTCTTCCTTATACCCCCAAAATGAACAGAACCCCATTTTGTGTCTCAGGGTTAGCCAAGAGAGCCCCAAACTTCCCAGGTTTGTACTCCTGAATTTGTAAAACCTTTACACTGGTTAAAATTGCTGTATGGTAGGCCACTGTTAGTTTTATTTTGAACCTTCTGCTGGGATGCCTTCAGACCTTGATTGACTTGTCCTCTCCTTGAACATCACCTTTCTAGAAGTGACACCCATAGCCAGCTGACACCTTTTGATACATGTTCTCTTCTGTGGTTGCTGCTGAAGTTCTGTGGATTGGCAAGAGACGCTTCTGTGGCACTGGTATCCTGTCCATCTCAAACCAAGTGCCCCCCTTCTGCAGGGACTTTCTGGGCCCCAGAAATTCCAATGCTCTTTCACGCATGTGGGATTTTAGGGGTAGGGTGGGGGTGCGTGTGAGGTTTTTAACACTGTCTGTTATTCCCTCTCCTGGGAGCCAGTGCCTCTTGACTGAGACGGGTCAATGCATGGCCTGCAATTGATTTTTATCATGTCTTCAGTTCCCAAAGATGTTCCATGTCTGAGAAGACCCTTTTACTTGCATTAAATGTGGTCCTTTTTCTTGGGATCTCCACAGATCCCTAGTAATAAGACTTCTGGCTGAATAGCATCAAGGAAGTCTTACTAAGGAATGATGTGTGGAGGAATATACCAATCAGTAACCTATTTTTCCCCTGTATCTCTTAGATTGGAGGTGGGTGAAAGGGAAGAGGCAGATGGATAATTACTTCAAAGTACTTAATGCCTTCATTGACAAAAAAGACAGCTACTACTCCATTCACCAGATAGGTAAGAGGCAGTTGTGGATTGACATATCCTGCCCTAGGTGTCTCTAAATGTTACAGAATAGCAACAGATTCTTCAGGTTTATTTTAGTTGTACAGCAATTTCAGAAGCAATCTACTTGGGAGATGTTGATGTAATAATAATTGGTGATGAGCTGTAGTAAGGTGTATTTGTGCTGCTATCTATGAATGAAATATGTATAGTACTGCTTGCTCTGTGACGTTGCCTAAAACGAAGGTTATTGATTTAAGGGTTGAAGGGTTTGTGATATGAAAACGGTCTATCTAGTGCAATCCTTTCAGCCTAATGCCAGTATCCCTGTCTCCCTTGTTCTTGCTGTCTCAAGACGAGAGAGAGACTGATTATAGTCATGCTCACAGCAGCTACACAGGAATCTTGCAAATAAGAAGCTTGGCATCTGGTGGGGAATGCGCAGGAGGCGCTCCCGAGCTCCACAAAGATCCTGTTTGGGTGCAAGTGTGCTAAGGAACGAAGGAAAAGCAAAGCAAAAATTGCAGTGTTCCTGCTTGCAGCACTCACACTCCCAGTTAAACAGTGGGAACGGGGTTGCCCAGCATCTCTGAAAATCAGGCATTGTTAAATAGAATTGTTTCTAAGTAACATTTCCTCTGAGGCATCTGCCATTCTTAGCCTTTTTAGGAATTCCCTTTGTCTCATTCCTGAGCCCTAAACCCATCTTGCTTCCAGCAGAGGATGGCTGAGACTCCTTTTTGAAGCCTATTAACGTGGTTTTTTAATTGACTGGAAGGGCCATTGTTATAGTCACATGAGGTGCTATAGTTTCTCCAGACCCCCCCAGGCAAGATGGTGTGGTGTGACTCCAAAGCATTTTGAAGGGCTTGTCTATGCTTGAAATTCTACAGTGATAGTACTGCAGCATAGACGCTACCTGCACTGGTGGTGTCGGTAATCCCCCTCCACAAGAGGTGGTTGATGGAAGAGTTCTTCTGCTGACCTAGCACTGTCCACACCAGTGTTAGGCCAGCATAACTGCACTACTCGGGTGTGGATTTTCCACACCCCATGAGACGTAGCTGGGCCCACCTAAGCTGGTAGGGTAGACCAGGCCCAAGCTTTCACTCTTCCCATCAAATCCTTTTTGTACTAACAGCATCAAACTCCAGCAGGGGACAGTGGGGCTGTGAGAAGGGGCCAGGTTTGAGGCTGCTGACTAATTTGGTTTTGTCTACTTGGTGCAGCCCAGATGGGAGTTGGAGAGGGCAAACCAATAGGCCAGTGGTATGGACCAAACACAGTTGCCCAAGTGCTCAAGTAAGTGCTGAGCTTTTCCTTTTGTCCCTTCTGTGCGGTGCAAGGGGGTAGCACTTCATTTTTCAGTCAGTCACGCTGTTCCTCACCCAGTCTCTGGGCACCGCGGGCCGCATACAATTGTGTTCAACCAAGCCATCTCCCCACTCCCTAGGAAGTCAATCCCAGTGGGAGAGGAAATGACTTTACCCCTTGCTCCCGGGCTTGGTGGCCCAAAAAGACAAGGGAATTCCATTTGATGGCAATGCTCCACAAATCTGCGTGCAGACCTCGCAAGCTATTGGGCCTGCTGCTGGAATGGCCTGTGTTGTACAGAAGGTTGGATTAGATGATAAGAGTTCCTTCTGGCTTCAACATCACTGAATCTATGGTCATATCTGAGGACTGCCTCTGCAGACCTTGACAGCAGTGGCATTACCTAAGAGTGAAGGACAGAGGCAGTCTCTCAGGTGGTTTAAACCATTTGAGTGACAGAATGAAGCGTAAACCTTCAAAAATTATTTTCTGTTGAGGCTTTATGGTGATGAGCTGAAGCTGAGAGCTGTATGGGAGTACCCTGTACACTGTAGGAATTAGACATGGTAAAACTGCAGTTATTCAATCATCATTGTAAGTTAGAGGCATTCTTTCTCGCAGCAGCATTTTCCTCATTGCAAGCTATGAATGCTTGCAATGAGAGGGGCTGGGACTGGCAGAAACTGAGAGACGCAGTGTCTTCTCTAGTTCTTGTTTTATGAAAACTATAGGGGGGAAAAGTGAAAGTTCTTCTCTGCTAGAACCTTGCCTTTGTATGCTGCCTTCTGTTTAGTCCTCTATTTACTTCTCTCTCTCCTGTAGAAAACTTGCCACTTTTGATACATGGAGCTCACTGGCAGTGCACATAGCCATGGACAACACTGTAGTGATGGAAGAAATTAGTAAGTATAACTTAGATGTAGAGTCAAAATTGTGTGCCCTGGCTGCAAAAAGTACAGAAGGAACCAAGAGAGCAGTTGCAGTAGAGCAGCTAAATTTACAATGAATGCCCTTCGTACAAAGCCGCGGCCAGGTGCGTTGGAAACAAAGGGTATGTCTGTACAGCAAAGAAAAGCCCATGGCTGAGCTGTGCCAGCTGATTCAGGCTCATAGGGCTTGGGCTGCAAGGCTATTTTGTTGCTTTATAGAGTTCTGGGCTCAGGTTGGAGCCCACGCTCTAGGACCCTATGGGGTGGGAGGGTCCCAAAGCCCAGACTAAGGCTGGAAGTCTACAGAGCAATGAAACTGCCCTGCAGCTCTAGCCCCATGAGCCCAGGTCATCTGGCACAGGCCAGCCGTGGACTTTTCTTTGCTGTGTAGGCATACCCAGAATGGGAACTGCTGCTTGCAGGAGCAAAAGGCAAAGCCAAATAAGTAGTTTTATTGCTTTTATTGTAATGCCTGGATGACCTGGCATGTGAATTCCAGCTCTGGAGAGGAAAACCAACTAGACCTGAGACAATGTGTAAGAACTGCTTGAAGGTTGGTGCTGGTAAATTCATTTGGAGGGCCAAGTTTATGTGTAAATGGTTGTGTGTGTTTCTCTTGGAATTGAAAACTGTAGCATCTCTGCTACCAAACAGTAAGAAAACAAGAACAAGTTTGCTGAGTGGGGGAAATAAGCAAAATTGCGCTGAAAATCCCTTCTGGGGAGGAGTAAAGAAAGAGTACAGGAAATCCTAGCTAATAGGAGGGACCTTTTAGCGATAAATGATTAGCTGTTTCTTTCTGGAGAACTGGATGGTTCAACACACTGGTAATCAGCCATGGAAACTCACCTTTAGATCGCTGGTTTAGATCAGCTGTAGGTCAGTAATGACTAAAATTGATCAGCCTGTGAGGGCATTTTGGCCCTAGCGTGCAAGTGTCTGTTACAAAAAGCACCTGTCATTCGACAGTCTCTGAGGAAATGCCAAGGATTTGAAACCCTGACTCTTCAAAGTACTGAAGTACCTGCCTAACTTTAAGCACGTGAGTAGCCGCATGGAAGTCGCGTGCCTTAAACTGAATGAGAAGAGAGACTGAATTAACCTTTCCCCTCTAGAGGCAATGCATTCAGGCTGGGGTTGAGGGACATTGGCAGGGTGGTGACCATTGCTGCCTGTTGGTCTGCAGAGCTGGTCAGGCTGTTGCTTTCAGATAAGCAATATATTCTCTAGATTTGTAAAATGCGTTTGAAATGTTAATGCTGAAATGCTCTTCCCAGTCTGAAAACAGCTAAATCAATCTGTTACTCTGCATGTACACATATTAGCATTACTAAATAGCAAATTGTTCTATCCTCGTAGAAAACCAAAACACATGCAGACAGTTAGAAGTTAAATGGTGTTTTACAAACTGTACAGCTATTCTTTCCCTAGTGAATAGGAAATGCCTTTTTGTTAGTATGGTGAAAAACATCCATCCATTATCCTTTCTGAATTAGTCCACTGTATGAAAAGGAGAGGGAAAGAGTGCTAAAAGACAGTGAGAAACCAGGAGCATGGGATGTAAGGAGCATATGAGATCAAAGATAAAGAATTTCAGAATTATAAATTGGGGGAAAGTATGGAATGGTTGCAATAGCTAAATCCACGTAGCAATTCGCAATGCAACAGAGCAAATAGCTACAGTAAGAGTGACAAGATTTTCAGACTGCTGACAGGAAAGTCCCAGAAGGAAAACCAAATAATGCTTCTGAGGGTATCTGATAAATTCAAAAAGTTGTACAAGATGGTCAGATCAGCCCACTAAAACAGCAATGACGAGTGAAAAAATAAATGGACAAGATATGAGAATTATCTCAGGTAGAGAAGGGTCTGCAAATAGCCCAAACAAAAAGCTGTACTGCCCACTCATTCATGCATAGAGCATGACACAAACTGATGATTCCAAATGCATTAATTCCATCTAGTAATGCCTGTGTCCTGATAACTCCTTATCCAGCTGGGATATAGGGCCTGGCAAACAAGTAAATGTCCTGCTTGAACGGGAAATGCTTGGAAGCACTTACATGTGTTGTGCAGCTTCTTGTTTGGGCCTCTTATAGATAAGATTAAATCAACCTTTTCCATTTGTTTTCCGATCTGCCTCACTTTACAACAAAATGACACAGTAGTTTTCTAGTGAGCTATCCCCTAGTGACTTATCCAGGCCTTGCAGACTTGGTTGTGAAGTGTAATTGTGATTAAGGGCCAGAAACTCCCAGGTAGTGGGAAAATCCCATTTCTGTCACTTACTTGCTGGGTGGCTTTCAGCAACATGGTTGAACTGTCTGCCTCAGTTTCCCCATCTGTAAAATGGGGGTACATGGTGCTCACTTCACAAGTGTGCTATGAGGAGCAGTATTTGTACAGCTTTTTGTGCTAAGTGTCACTATTATAATTGTGAGGCACTTTGCATTTCAAGATGGCTTCACCTTTTAATGATGTTTTCCCTCCTCCACTCCCCTTACGCTCTTAAAGTAGCTGCTGAATGATCCCTGATGTCACACGTGCGTTGTGTTGATTCTATCCCTCACATGACCCTCCTAGGCAGACTCCATTTGTCAATATCCTCCCTGGCATGGTGTAAGCTGGGAGGTCTCACGGAGTGGAAAATTTAGGATTGCTCGGAAGCTATTTTGTGGAACCAGATGACTGAAAAGAGGTGTAGGGACTGAAAGCTTTTTTGAAATAGCCCTAATCAGACTCAGCTGTGCTGCTCATAAAAACACTTGTGGTTTGCCATAGCTGATGAGATGAGGTTTTGCTGATGAGGTTTGGTTTTGTTTTAAGGAACCTTAGTTAACTGAGATTCCAGAATTCTTGAATGCTCAAACTTTAGATACCCCTGGAATTGCCTCTTGGACGCCTTTAATTTGACCTGCCTGACCTTGGCAAGAATCCTGTGTTGTCCTTGAAGGCTAAGTACCATGAAGGGCTCCTGTAAGACTTAGTGTGGCGGTGTAGTGCTGTTTGTCTCTTATTACTGCTGACCAAATTACAGCTCAAGCACTTCCCTTCTTCCTACCTAAATTCTCCCTGGGATTTCAATTGGATAAGTTAGTTTTGCCTCGCTTCAAAATGGTACTGTTTAATCTTGCTGGCATGGGGCAGTTGCTTGGTCTTTGCATTGCTGCCCTACAGATGGTGTCCCAAGTGATCCCCATGGGCATGTCTACACCGCAATAAAAAGCCTGCGGCTGGCCTGTGTCCATTGACTCGGGCGTTGGGACTATAAAATTGCAATGTGGATGTTTGGGCTGGAGTGAAGGCCAGGCTCTGGAACCCTCTCCCTTCTTGGGGTCCCAGCGCTCTGGCTCCAGCCTGAGTCTGAACATCCGCACTGCAACTGTATAGCCCCACACGCCTGAGTCAGCGGACACAGGCCAGCCACGGGTGTTTTATTGCAGTGTAGACATACCCTGTCTGTTTAAAGTGCTTTGATGTAAAAGGCTTGATGTAAACTGAAGTACAGGATTTCTAAAATAAATGTGAGCTTTACCAGAGGGTTCTGAAGAGAATATATAACTCAAGTGAAGCATTTTCTCTTGAAACCAGCTGCTTATTTAAGTCACATGTAGCTCTGAGAAATTAGATAGCAGTGTCTGTTGAGCACCACAGGAGTGGGGGGAGTAAATACTCATCAAGGTCTAAAAACTGTTTGAGGCTTTTCCTGAAACCATTTCTGCATGTGTGCATGTTCCCTTTCTGTAGGAAGATTGTGCAAGTCCAACTTCTCGTGTGCTGGGGCTGCCGCGTTCCCTGCGACGGAGTCAGACCTGCTCTATAATGGGTACCCAGATGAAGCAGAGATTACAGAGAGGTTGCCACTATGGAAACCATTGGTGCTGCTGATACCTCTTCGCCTTGGGCTCACGGATATCAATGAAGCTTATATTGAAACACTAAAGGTAGGGGAATTAGTGCTGTTTGTTATGGCATGGGCAAGCTGACATCCTGGTGTTTTACTGCCACCCCAGGAATAAGTCTTGATTAGGTTAGGTGTAAAATTGGTTCTGAGGTAAAATGTTCGGAAGTGCCCAAGTTCCAGTTGCAAAAGAGACGTTCGTGCTTAGGTGCCCAAGTCTCATGGACAGGCAGTGGTGGTTTAAGTCATAGAAGACTAGGGCTGGAAGGGACCTCAGGAGGTCACCTAGTCCAATCCCCAGCTCAAAGCAGGACCAACCCAAGCTAAAACATCCCAGCCAGGGCTTTATCAAGATGGACCTTAAAAATCTCTAAGGATGGAGATTCCACCACCTCCTTAGGTAACCCATTCCAGTGCTTCACCACCCTCCAAGTGAAATTTTTTTTCCTAATATTCAACCTAGACCTCCCCCACTGCAAGTTGAGACCTTTGCTCCTTGTTCTGTCATCTGCCACCACTAAGAACAGCCTAGCTCCATCCTCCCTGGAACCCCCTTTCAGGTAGTTAAATGCTATCGAATTCCTCCTCACTTTTCTCTTCTGCAGACTAAATAAACCCAGTTCCCTCAGCCTCCCCTCATAAGTCATGTGCTCCAACCCCCTAATCATTTTTGTTGCCCTCCGCTGGGCTTGTGCCAACTTGTCCTCATCCTTTTTTGTAGTGGGAGGCCCAAAACTGGACACAGTACTCCAGATGTGGCTTTACCAATGCCAAATAGAGGGGAATAATCATGTCCCTTGATCTGTTGGCAGTGCTCCTGCTAATGCAGCCCAATATGCCATTAGCTTTCTTGGCAATCAGGGCACACTGCTGACTCATATCCAGCTTCTTGTCCACTGTAACCCTCAGGTCCTTTTCGGCAGAACTGCTGCCTTAACCAGTCAGTCCTCAGTCTGTAGCAGTGCACTCTTCAAAATGGGATTTAGGTGCTTCTGAACATTTTACCCATGGTCTTATCTCAGCCCTTACTGTTTGTCTGTACCCAGACCAAAGCTATCACAGATTCAGCACAATTTCCGTTCTCTGTACAGGAACAGCCTGGGTTTTAAGTGCTGCAAATCCATGTTTGGCTGTGGTGTGAGATCTGTGTGTTGCAAATCAGAATTTAGGTGGGCAGAACTCTGGGATTCTGGACCAGCTCTTGGAGCATCAGAGGCTGGCCTAGATCAGGTTATGAGAGGCACACATTGACTTGGTGAGGAGAGTTGCCCAATGTCTTGTTCTAACAGTGCTGTTGGTCCCTCAGTTGTGTGAGTAAGGGAACTATGAATTCAGGCTGGATACTTTGTCCTGAATACATTGAATCGTGCCTGGACGCTGCAACATGGATGCTAAATTCTTAGTCCATTTTCTGAGAACACTCAGAACAACGTAATGCCCTTGCATTGCAGATCCACTGACAAATGATTTAGGGTAAAATTCTGGTCCCATTGAAGTCAATGGGAGTTTTGCCATTGACTTTAGTGCAACAAGGGTTTTGCTCAGTCACTCCTGGGATTTGTGACCACGTTGCAGATTGCACCATGCAGTCTCTCTTCTTCCTCCTCCCACCCCTTTTTCTTTTTGGTCAACTTCTTCCCCAAGGCTGTAAGGCTTCTCTGAACCATTTGCTCCTGATGGCTCCATGTTGCAGCATCCTTCCCTCCCGGCAGAGACCTCCTACCATGAACCGTTCCTTCTGCTGCAGGGCTGGCTCACTGTTCAGAAGCCCAGCTTGAGCCACTCCCACAGTGATTGCCTTTCCGTTTGATTTCTGATCACTGGCTCTAGTGGCTACTGCCTGCCAGCTGCCCATGTTCTGTCTTGCTTTCCAGCACTGCTTCATGATGCCTCAGTCCCTGGGCGTGATTGGAGGGAAACCCAACAGTGCTCACTACTTCATTGGCTATGTAGGTGAGTGACTGGTAATGTGGAACATTCGTCATGTAGAATTAAACTGCAGAAGAGGGGTCTGTGTGCTGAGCTCATCTTTGATCCAGAGCTGACATCCCTTCATGGGTTTATATAACTTGTTTACTCTCTCCTCCCCCTTTTCCTTTGTGAGCACCTGTCTCTTTCCTCTTCCTGCTATTCTCCAAATCATGAGCTGATTATGGTGGGGCAGAGGATGCATTTGTGACCCTTATCCACCCACTTACTCCTCAGAAGAAGGTCATCCGGTGTGAGAGAGTCTGTTAATTTCTCCTTCTCTATTTGTCCAGATGAGGAACTAATTTACCTGGACCCCCACACCACACAGCCTGCAGTGGAACCCAGTGACAGCGGCTGTCTCCCTGATGAGAGCTTTCACTGCCAGCACCCTCCCTGCCGAATGAGCATTGCTGAGCTTGACCCATCCATCGCAGTGGTGTGTACCTGCGACTGATTCCTGCCCCACCTGTTGAGAGCTTGACCCTCTCCTTGCAGTAGTGCCACTGTAGCAGCTGGGACTATCTTTTTCAGCCTTTTCTTCTTTTCTGGCTGTTTCCGCTCCCTCCGAGACTGCTGTTTACTTGCCAGTCCTATTGGCAACTTCTGCCATGCCCAGACTTTAGCTTTAACTTTTGGTCAAAAATACTGGGGGCATAAGGGAGGGCCAGAATAATTCTCCTGCATGGAACAGTTCCACACAGGGGGAACCCCTTTACACTGCTTTGTCTACACAGTGACTGCTGAATGTCTGCCATGCAGTTTAGCAAGTGCTGCAGGCAACTCCAGAATATAGTGACTGCAGATCATAACACTCCAGCTCCGGGGTATAACAAAGAGTACCTAGAGAAAAATTGCCTCTTCTATACCCCTGACTTTATTTTCATGCAGCTGGATTACAGTTGCCTTTTTGACAGCAGCTTAATAACTCTGAGGTGTATTACCCAGGACACTGTAGCAAGTGCCTGACCTCCACATCGCTTGTCTCTGAGTGTGTGGGCCATCTCTGACGTGCAGCCTGGATTTGCATCCTGCGTTCTGGTGAAGTAGGTGATCCAAGTACAATTGTGACACTTTCGGCTGGGCTGGCTCTGTCCCCGTAACACTTCCGTCATCCCAGCAGAGACCATAGTTAGTGCATTCAGCTTTGGAAGGAGCTGGCCTGAGTAAGCCCATGAGAAGCAGCCAGTTTTGTTACAGTCTGAATTGCGGTTTAAAGCCAGGTGGATAGAATGACAAAAACATTCTCGCCTCTTTGTCTTGGTCACTACATGAAAACATGTTTATCAGCATAGCTGGTGTTCAGAATGCATATTTGATATAATTGCATGGCATTATTCTGTGAGACTTTGATAGACACTATCAATACTTTGTTTTGTTTTTATTATAAACTAATAAAGATTATATAAAATTTCTTTTCAGGGCTTTTTCTGCAACACAGAGGAAGACTTTAATGACTGGTGCCAGCAAATCAAAAAGGTTTGTGTTCAGACATGTCATTGGTAAAGGGTATTGCCTACATTATTTTCCAACTTCTGCAAATGCAGCCAGTGCACGTTCTGCAGGGCGACCATATTTTAAAGAGTACAAAACTAGTTGTTAATTAAAACCAAAAAGTACTCTGCCCCCCCCACTTTTAACTATCAAATAGAAATGCAAACTCCTAAGAGGTGATCTTCGATGCTATGCCTTGAAAGTCAGCAGATTGGCAGGCATCTTACAATCATTAATGTGTGAAGCTCTGCAAGGCTGAAAATAGGAGTTATCACTTCACATATTAGGAAAACGAAACCAGTCTGAGTGAGATTCGTGACTTGTCCAGGTGTCACAAGAAGTCTGCCAAAGACAGGAAAAGACCCCTGGTCTCCTCACTCTTTCTTTTGCCTAAATCAGTCATTCTTTCAGTCCTGAGGTGGAACACAGCAGCAGCTTAACAAAGCAGTAATAAGGAAAGGAATTGAAGTGCACCACAACCTGCTAAAACTGCATAGGGAATTTGGGTGAGCAAAATAGAATTACCCAGCTTAGAACTGTCAAGGACAATTGCCCCTGCTAAACAGGGTACTGTGGGATCTCTGTGGAACACAAGGAAACAGGACTTTGATTTTATATCTCATCCAAGAGTGTCTGTCTCCAAGCAGCACAGTGCCCCTTAACAGTATGCTAGAACATTGGCTCAACTCCTGTCCTTAAACTGAACCACCAGCATCGTTGGTTATTCCTTGGAAGTATGTGGGAAAAGGGGAGTGGATGGGGATCTCATGTCTGAATAGTAACCATGCCCCATCCTTGACGAGTTTGAGATCTGGTGGCTTTAACAGTCCAAAGTTGAGAGATGCTGTTAAGCTGGGTTAGTTTGAAGCGTCAACTGAACCCTCTGAAATAATAACTTCCTTTAAAATAAGTACTCTGCTGTACTGTTCTTCCAGGACCTTTCCTTATCAACTGGGAGAAGGGCCAAAAGAGTTATGGATCCTCTTCTCCCTCCCTTGCTGTTGAGTGATAGAAACCAGCTAGGTGAATGCTCCCTTCCAGAAAAGGCAGGAGTTTAAAGTTGCAGAAGAGGAATTTACTGGTCAGGTGAAGAATTTGACAGAAATACTTTCTTCCAGCTCCGGAATGAAGAGGTTGCCACTAACTACCCTTGAATGTGGGTATGTTTGTACTAACAGCTGGCTTCTGTTTTCTCACTCCACAGCTGTCCCTGCTAAGAGGAGTCTTGCCAATGTTTGAACTAGTGGAACATCAGCCTTCGCATTTCTCCAGCCCTGATGTTCTGAATCTCACGCCAGGTAAGGCCCAGCCATCTGGCTGGTTTGATAAAAAGACCGAGGGGTGGACTTATCCCTTCGATTCCCTTGAAAGAGAATGATTTGGGACTCCTCTGGAAATGAAAAAGGCCTTGGAAAGAATTAGACTTCTTTCAGTTTCCAATGTAATTGATTTCTTCCTCCTGGGTATGTGCCGCCAGCCCACCCCAACCCTGTTAGTGCAAACAACTGCCGTGCAGTTCTCTGCTGCCATCCCTGTTTGTGCTTAATAGGCATGGACATTGCAGGAGGCAAAGCATTTGACAACTTCTGCCAAGAGGAGTTCAGTGTCTGTGGACAAACCTCTCCCTAGTTACCAGGAACTGGATGTGTCCTGTCAATTGTACCTTGTGTTCTTACCTACTTCTCCCTGCTGTGACTCTCTGTTCTATCCCTGCCTTTCTCACAGCCTCCCTTATCTCACGCTCTGTCTATTCCTCCTTCAAGAAAGCTTTTTCTTTCCCTTATTTGTAATCCTTCTCTTGACCCTATTCTCTGTTCAAATTCTCCCTAGTTCCCATCTCTTGTTCCTCCCTCACATGTTGGAATGTGCTGCTCAACTTCAGTTCTCCCTCCCTTACCAGTCCCTTCTTTTTTCTGCTCATCTTACTGCCACGGCCCTCGCTAGAATGACTGATTTTGCTTGTGATTAATTCAGTCTTACTTTGGTATTACTGCTGTCATTGTCCTCTTGATCTATCAGCTATTTCTTCCTTTATTGCCTCAATTGAATATTTCCCCTTGGGTGTTATGTGTATAGGTACAACCATGCTCTTGGCACACGTGTGGTCCCTCAGCATCTAGTTGGAACACTGTAGAAAGCAGTGACCATTGGGCTTTTGCATGTGCTCCCTCCCTGAACTGAATGTTTGTGGCAAGATCTAAGAGCCACAATCCAGAGCCCTGCCAATTCTTAGCCGACTTCTCTTCTCTGTCGCTGCCTTGCAGTCAGTCAGCATTTCACTAGCCATTTGTTGCGCTGGTAAAATCGAAGACACATTTTCTTACTGCTTTAGCTAGTGTTGGTCTCGGCAAGGTGTGCCCTGTTCCACTTCTCTTCCACCTTTTACGTTGAGTTTTTGCACTGTGGCCAGCTCCAAGTTTAGAGAGTGCAGTTGGCGGCATGCCTGCTGTGATGGGAAAACTGTCATAGACAAAGCCACACGCTGCCTTCAGTGCTGCTGAGCTGGGCTCCATCTGCATGGCCTGCACTCTTCAGACATGAGTCTGCATCAGTGTCAGCTCCCTGCTAGAGCCTGCCTCAGCTGAGTTGGGAACATCTGTGTTGCGGTGTTGCCCGTTCCTAGCGTTCTGGAGCAAAGGCATTAATAAAAGGGAATGTTCCTGCTACTCGTGTCAGGATGTGTGACACCACCCAGTACTAGCCACAGAGGATTAGGTGTGGTCCATATCAAGCCTGGGCACTGATCTTTTCTTTCCAAAGATAGAGTTGAATTCAACCTCTCTTAAACCAAAAACAACGAGAGTCCTGTAGCACCTTAAAGACTAAAAAATTTCTGCAGGCATAAGCTTTGTGGGCTGCAACCCACTTTGTCATATGCATGAAGTGGAAACCACAGATAGGCGGTATCTGACAAAGTGGGTTGCAGCCCATGAAAGCTTATGCCTGCAGAAATGTTAGTCTTTAAGGTGCTACAGGACTCTTGTTTTTGCTGTATACAGATTAACGCGGCTACCCCTCTGGAACTTCTCTTTAACCAGAACTCTGTGTCAATATACAGTGTACAGCATATATATTTATGGGTGTATACAGTCTATGCATGTGATGCTTATATATACAGCCAGCAGACGTTACAACACAAGGTTGGGACACATTAAGGCTGAGACACAAACTGTCCAGCACTTAGGACCATTTAGGGATCGCTGGTATATTCTTTGCCACGTATGGTGTCGGTTTGTCCATTGTTCCTTGCTATTGTCCAATGTGGATTGTCCATTGTTCCTTGCTATTAAAACGTGCTCTGTCGCTATCCCTGCTCCAGTCCCCTCCCCCAAGTGTGCCAGCTCTTCATTGCGTTGGCTTGTGACACCCATCATTTCCTTCTAATACAGCTTCTGGCTGCTGAGCGGCTTTGGTGTAAATCTGTTTTAAGCAATGGGCACATCACAGAGAGGTGGTTTTGTCTCTTGTCTTTCAGACTCTTCTGACGCAGACAGGTTGGAAAGATTCTTTGACTCAGAGGATGAAGACTTTGAAATCTTATCTCTTTGAAAACAAATAGGAAACTGACTGTGCACATCTGTATTATGTGTGGGGCATGGGGGGGAAGGCAGTTCCTTCGAGCGCCTGGGCCCCTATTGGTTTTCATAGGTGCTTGCTGACATCCCTGCCTCCCATCCACCCCAGCATTCTGTGCAGTCTCGAGCAGAGCGTGCACGGTCTGCATTGGGATCAAGAAACACATCATCTTTAAGGCTTCAATGGCCAGAGTCAGGATTTCTCAGTGCAAAACACTTGCGGGAAGTGGATGCAGTGATGCCTAGGAGTTCAAAGGTGGTTTGTAACAGCAGCAGCTCAGCTGGCTCTACAAGAATAACAGTAGAAATCGGACACGGAGCTAGACCCTTACGAGTACTCCCCAGTGATATTTAATCAAGAGCCATCCCTCTTTGGGGGGCAAAACGTGTACTGTTGCTAGTTCCTTCCAGAGCTTTCCTGTTTTGGCTCACCTGGGCCAACATTAGTTTTATGGAAAGCAATGTAAATGAATACAGGCGCGTCCTACAGAATCTCCAGCCCAGTAGCATGCGAGCTAGTCAGCGGGATGGTTGTTTTCGATAGTAATAGACCACGCGCTGCTGTTCGTGCTTTATGGTAGTTGCAGTGCTTTCTCACAAACAGTGCTGCCTGTCTTCTCACCGTACCCAGAGGCAGTCTTCTCTGAGGGGAATCCGATATGTGGCTAGTAACTAGAAAAGCACTTGGGAGAACCCCTTGGTGATATCCAAGATCTGAAGATAACCAAAAGGGGAGGAGAATCCCAGTTTAAATAAGAGGAGGAGGGAAGAAAGGGATATATGTGAAGGGGCTACAGGGTCTCATTGGATGAGTCAACCAAACACCAATGCTCTGCAAAAAGATGGATTGACACACACAGCAGTGAGGTGTCTTCATAAAAGCTTCTGTTCTCTTTGAGAGCTAGACAACAGAGCCCCTTGAGAGGCCAAGATGTTTTTAAACCTTGAGCCTGATGCTGCTTTTAGTTAAAAATGGTCAGGGGTTGGGGAGGCAGAACAGGCAGATTGATAATCTACCATGTCCCTTTTCACACCTAACCCCTCTTCTGACTCTACAGCCTTCATGGTGTTGGTATGTAAGGTTTCACATTGTGAATTTGTCCCTGTGGCACCAAAAACTGTTGGCTTAAAATAATCACAATGCATCCTGCGTAGTGTGGTTACTCCTCCTGGGTTGAACAGTTCCAGATACTGCTCCCATTAGACTCCCTTTCAAAATGATGTACACAAGGGCTTGAAATTTAAATAGACATGGAATTTATTTCTTAGCTGCATGATACCATTTACATGCTATTCTGCAGCTTTCCTCTGATGATCCATCTAGCACAACTTGGCAAATGTATACTGTAGAAGCTAGTCCACAGGAATCCATTTTAAGTGATCATCCAAAAAGGTCAGTAAAAATGGTTGCCTAGAAAAGTTAATAGTTAAAAGTCAACCACAATTGTACTGAAACCTTAGAGTTACTTTAAAATAATAGCTTTACAGGAGCTTGCCTGTGACCCTTAATATCTATTTACTAAAAATAAGAGCTGGCTAGAAAACAGCTGCATAGGAGACCTCTATCCTGATGCAAGCAATCATAGAAGCTAATGAAGTCTTCTCCTTCCTCCAGGGTTTCTGCAGATGGCAAATTCATGTTTGCAATGCATTTTCCTGCATTTAGGAACAGCTCTTGTCAGTTGATGCTTTTGTGCCCTGAAGGTGGTGACAGCTGGCCATAAATGATCTCCTCCATGACGAGACTGACTGACGTATTGATACTAATTGAATTGTCTGCCCCAGTCTCCCAGAGAGCAGAGATTTGACTCTTGAGCCATGATGCTTCTGTCACTAAATTACTTGCTGCTTTCTCTCTGCCGCTGTTCCTCCTCATCTCCCTTGCATTAATTTAAAGGGAGAGGGGGGATGGTGGAGGAAGTGGGGCTGTGCTCCGTTCATCAACTGCTTTCAATTTGTATCTGAATAAACAAACTTAAAATCTTTGGTTTTTTAGGACTTGTTTCTGAGGCCAAGCCTCTGCTGTGAAGGAAGCAGGGAGAGT
>ML675649.1:46215896-46471119 GCA_007922155.1 Mesoclemmys tuberculata | reverse complement strand
GAGTATTTTACCCCTCATTTGCTGCCCAGAGAGGCTTATGATGTAGCATGGGAACCCCCTGAAGCAGTTCCAAAGCATCTAATTTCTACTGTGCTGTGGTGGAATGGGGCTGATCTGTTAAAAAGACCTCAGGTGCTGCAAAGGGTGTTTATAGTTCACGTTGGATGCTTGGGGCTGGAGCTGGGCCTACCACCTAAGTGGCCATGTCTCAAATGTAGCTGAGTCCTGGACCAGTTGCCTTGAATCCTCCTGTCAGACAAGATAATGAAGCTGTTTCCTGTGTGCTTTCTTCGAAAGATTCTTTTGCAAAAAGGGAAGGGAAGGAGATGACGGGAACACTAGTGTGCTCTGACGTCTATTGTGCTATTCTCAACCTCAGGAGTGGCAGCTTCCCTTGCTGATGGCAGACTGCTTGCCTTCTGAAGTTATTGCACGTGCCTGTAAGAATACAGCTTCTAAAGAAACAAGTTGGTGAAAAATTAACTATCCAGTAAATTGGTTAATGGAGATAATCAATGTGGGAAAGATGAAAGCAGCCACTGAAGGACAAAATAATGACCAATCTGTGTTTTGTGCTTTTAAACTGCTATAATGTATATCGTGCTTTCCTAAACTGTCACTATGCTTATTTGCCTAACTAACAGCAAATTTCGACTGCTATCAGCTACAGCGTAAGGTTGTGTGTGTGCCACCCACCGAACTGTGCTCTAGAATCTGGGCTTTCATTTATAAAAACTAGGCTGCTAGCCTTTATGCCTACAAAAACAGACTTCAGTGAGAAACTGCAGAGCTGGAACTCATGCAAACTCGACACAATCAGACTGGGTCTGAATAGGGACTTGGAATGGTTCTCATTACGAGACGTAATTGTCACTGTTCACACATTCTCCCCTCCTAATCAAGGGTTGTGAATAGGCCTCATCTACTCTAACTGAACTGACTTTAACACTTACCCTTGGCTGTGTGTATATATACACCTATCTGAGATTCCCACTTTATGCATCTGATGAAGTGGGTTGCAGCCCACAAAAACTTATGCCTGCAGCAATTTGTTAGTCTTTAAGGAGCTACAGGACTCTTTTTAAATACGAAGTGCTAAAACTAGTCAAATGTAAGTGTCCCATTTTTCTCTGTTTGGGTACTTAACTTTGAAGTCTAAAGCTGACAGTGTCACCACTTCACTATTTCCCTGCTAATGCTGATAGCAGCAGAGCTGCTCTTCCCTTTTTTAAAGGATACCTGTCAGCATTTGAATCCTTTTAATCTCATGTTACAAAGAAATGAGGCTACTAGTAAAGTGGGATAAGAAATCACTTTTCTCAGCTAAGTTTGTGTATAGCCAGTTTAACCCTCCCCTCTTTGTTTTGGTCTTTCATGGAGCCCCATTTCTGGAAGGAAGAAATGTCCAGCCAGAAAAATTGGCATGGGCTAGTGCTGCTATTCTTGCTACTTTTGCTTGGTGTGAAATCAAGATTTCAACTTGGTGTCCTTTTAAATTCAGGCTAAGAGAACCTGCTAAATGAGTGTGCACTATGCAGTGCTCAAGAAGTCAGTGTCCTCCATTTCCATACAGTGACACTTGGTAACTGGACCACTTGACATTCAACTAAGAAGTGACGACAAATTCTGTTATGTTTAAATATTTACTACTTTTTAGTATCAGATGTTTAATGGTCCTCACTGCAGTGTGAGTCTCTCCCTGTGTTCATGGAGTCATCCTCTGCGCAGCCTGTTGAGGTTGGGAAAGTATTACTCCCATTTCGCAGACCGGGAATAATGAAACAACATACCTGAGGTTGCATGAAGTTTGCAGAAGTGCTCCGAACTGAACCTAGTTCTTTGATCCCAGTCCTGTACATTCGCCACAAGGACCCTCCCTTGTCTCAACAAACTTTCCAGTACAGATATTACTACAGCAGTTAATCTCTCACTGATGACAACTGTTAAACAGACTTAAATTTAGCTATCAAAAGGAGATGTCTGCAGTAGCCTCCTGCTGAAAGAAATTGTTCTAGTAAAATAGGAGTTTGCCTAATTTCTTTCCATTCTCTTGGATCCTGTAGCAAGGCCTCATCTAAACTTTAGAACTCAATGGCTGAATTTCTGGGTCTGCTGGGCTAAGGAGTTCAACTCTAATTTCCAGCTAGCAGAACGGCAATCTTTGGTGCCAGACATAACTAAGAGCTGCAGTGTTGACGTCTTGTGTCAAATGAGGAGAGCAGTTTCCAAGGTATGTAAAACAGATGTTCAGCCAATCAAAAAGCCAAGAGAATATAAGATGCCGACTTTTAAAAAATGACTTACAGATACGGAAATCAAAATCCTGCCAACGTTTTAATTTTACATCCAATCAAGCCTCCTGCTTGGTATAAGAATGCAGAAGACAATATTTTAGAAATCTCACCGTGGAATCTGGCTTCAGCCAGGAAGGAGCTAGGCGAGTCACGTAAGACCACGCTTGCTAGCAGGTGTTACATAGTGGGGTATACTGGGGCCTTCCCCACAAAGTCCAGCATCAGGATTTGTAAAACAAAGACTAAATTGCTGCCACCGTATCCTGGCTGGTGGGGGGAAGACTCGGCTCAGTTTGAAGCTACAGTTTCAGCATGCAGATCACCTTTCAAACCCGGCTCAGCAACGAATAGATCTAAGGTCTTGATGGCACCCATCTGAGCACCTCACAATCTCTAATGTATTTATCCTATGAGAGAGGACTGCCCAGTCATTCCCCTTTGATAGATGGGGAACAGTGGCTCAGTGGCACTAATTGACTTGGTCACAATGAAAGCCTCTAGCAGAGCAGGAAACTGAAGCTGGATCTCCCAACTCCCAGGCCAGTGCTTGAAGCAGTATCTCCCTTCCTTGAAGGAATTGGACAGGCGTGGGCTGAAGCATTTCCAAAAGTTATTTTAAACCATGCTGTTTAAATAAATACATAAATATTCTGTGCTGTAGCGCAGGAGGACACCAAAAAACACACACTAATTTATTAGCAAGACTTCCATGAATTAGAGTTTGCAGTAATTTGCTAAATACATTACAGGAATGGGAGTCTCATAGGAATGAGATTCTGGAAGATGACAATTCTCTATATAAGTGTAGGAAAAGCCCCTCTTCCCTCTTGGTTCACAATGCTATCGCCCACCCCCAAGACGCACTACCATAAGTTGTCCTGGTAATGAACCAACAGCTCCATGTACAATTACTTGTTTTATGCATTTTGTCATTGCTCCAGCACAATAGCTCCTACCTGAATTACAGGAAGATGGCTTGCAAGATCCAACAGACAGAAAATCAAAGGTCTCCAAAATATTTTTTGTCTATAAAAACCATGCTCAGTGATCTAAATTAGAGCTATTACAAGGTGAAGTAGTCTGTCGGAGGAGGATCTGAGAGATGCCAGTTCCCCTTCGATCAGATCTGGAGCAGAATATGTTGCAGGAGGAGAGTGGAGTCAGCCCAATTCTATTTCCAGAGTTCTCCTATGGGTTTATCCTGTACCTCCTTCATGGCCTCCTCAGTGAAAGATTTTATTTCATTATGCAACTCCTCAATGCTCTTCGAAGCATCAATCATCTGTATCCAAAATAAAAGCATTGCATTTAAAACATTTCTCTCCATGTGTAATGCTCCTTCCTTAGAAAAGAAAAAGAGTGAAACGTTCAGAAAGGGGAGCCAGTGACTATCTTGGACTTAATTCCATTCTTCCCCCACTACGTTAAACCTTTTACATCAGCCGTCTCTGTTCCAAATCAAGGAGAACAGAGAAGGATGTTGATTTTACCTCTTGTGCATGATTCCTGTCCCGGAACTGGAAGAGACAGAAACTGAATGCAGGGAAGAACACCTAATGAGGGTGGGGCGACATAAGGGAAAATATAAACAGCTATTAATGATCAGGATTTGTTAGTGACAGAGGCTATTGGGCATTGGACCTAAGGTGTTATTCAACCCTGGCACCAACGGAATCTCCAAGAGAAGACAAATTTGATTTATTTGGACAAAATGTTAATTCTTCACTGGGTGTCCAAAAGTTCTGCCCTTCCTGGGGATATGTACTCTGCAGCTGAGTTCAACCGAGCTAATGTGCTGCTCTTGTATAGTGCCGTCTAAGTGAGGATATCGAAACATTCTAGAGCTACAGAAACTGGGAAGCACTAGTCTATCTTAGCCCATCTTCCAATGCACCACCCATGTTGCAAGAGACTGTTAGGCTTTTATTTTTACAGAAATCACAGTTAAACAGGAGGGTGTCAAATAAAAGCAACTACTGTCAAAGTTAAGCTCCAATGTGTTAGTCTGTTAAATTGACAGTCCAAACTAGCACTAAGCCAGGAAATTATGTGGGTTTTTCTACAGTTTGGGACAAAACAGTGGAGTTTTAAAAGACAATCTAATGCCTTTTCACTCAAGTTGCTGCTCATTCATTCCTACGAATCCATGGTAAGTGGTAAGGCCAACATTCATTTCTATGGCTTTAAATTACATAGACAATGAGCAGAATGAAGTTAGCACTTGAACTGTTATAAGAGATGCAGATTTTGTTTCTTTATAAATGACCTAATACTGGAACACACAATGGTATGGCTGGAAACTGGCAGGTAAAGGATTCTGAGATCACTAAATCCAGGGTTAACAAGATGGGTTTTCACTCGAGCTGAATGAACAATTCGCAATAGTTTATCCAGTCTCATTTCTGCCTCATCCACAAACAGATTGCAATTTCCCGAGTGTGTATATTACTTGAAAGTATTCAACCTGGTTTTAAATCTAGATTGACTGTGAACAGCTGAGTGTTAGTGATCACTGAATAGAATAATATCAAACACCTTTAACAGCTTAAATATTGAGTTTATATGACTATACAGACAGATTTTCAAAACCATTTTAGAAACACTTGTCACTGTTTCAGTCTTTGTTCAGTGCTTATCAACATTTTGTTGATAACTGAGATGAACTCCAGCTGACAAGTAGATCCAGACCAAGAAAATGCAGGTCACCATCCACATGAATGAGAAGTTAGATTTTCAAGGCAGTTGTACATAAATTCTGTATTCTGTAAACAGTAGTTTAATGTATGTAAAAGCGATAACTGGTGACCTAGTTTTGTATCAAGCTTGATAGCCCATGGTTATAGTCATTCAAATGCTAAGTTGCATTTCCGGGTTCCTGACTGTATCAGAAGATCACTCTGTTGTTGATTGTGCTACATTGTAGCAATTTTTCCTTCATTGTTAAGGATTAGAAAACCCTTTACATAATAGAACAATTTTTCCTTGAAAGGGTTCCAAAGGATTTCATCTTGAGAAGCTTAGTTTTAATTCATTGCCTAATCTAGAGCCCTTCTGGGAAGTTATCTCCTTACCTTCCAGTTTAAAGTCTTGTCTTGCATCAGCTGGTGGTAGTGCTGTAGAACTTTCTCCTGGAAGGAGCTGTTCTCATAACGTTCATTTCCAAAGTTCTCTCGTTTTGCTGCCTCCAATGTGCTCAACTGAAGAAATAGGATCAAATCTGGCTTGGGAAGCCCAACATCAGGCTGTTTACACCAATCCAAGGAGAAGTTCTGTCCAAAGTGAGAAGGAGAAATAAATTGGAGGTGGAAGAAACAAATCAATGAAAACAAGAAAAGCAAATCAAGAAGAGACCAGCAGGAAAATGAACAGCCACTGAAGAGAAATACTACCAACTGCTAGAAATAACCCAGTAAGTTGTCCCTGGGGTGGATGGCGGAGACGGAACCCTTTAGTGCCTGCTCGTTCCACCTCGCCGCCAGGAATAAGCAATGAGGGGGTTATTTTATAATTTTTATCCATAACAGTATGTTAAGGTATACATTTCCAGCAACTCCCCATAGACCCTTATTTGGTTACATTGACACCTATAAAATGAATATTAACAACTACATAATGGATACAATTATACCTGCCCATGTTTGTGGCTTACAGGATTACCATACAGAGGGCAGGCACATCACCTTAAAACTTATTAATTTTACCCTAACATTCTTTGAAGAAAAGGCATGCCGGGGGGAAGGAAGATAATGCTTTCTTCCTACCAAAGGCCTTGTGCAGGAGTGACGATAGTCTCATCCCCTGCGCAGATGGCCAGGAATGGAGGAAAAAAAGAAAGATAAGAGACTAACTAGAATTCACACCAATTAACAGAAACAAGGTTGACCCCATTTCCTTGTAGCATAGGCCTGACCACTTGTCCAGCTTTTAACTCTTTACTCTCCTACACTAACCAGTGGACCAGATTCTCAGCTGCTATAAATCAATGTAACTCCATGCCAATTTACAGCACCTGAGGACAACCTCAGTATGGGTCCTAGAAAAGACATACACAAAAACTTAAGGCCTCTGAAGTGCTGTGCACTTGTAGTTCTCACTGATGTCAGCATGAACAGCAGGTGCTCAGCATCTCAGCAAATGAGACCATTGACACACAAATGCTGAGTCACTTTTTCAAGTAACATTTGACATTAAACACACCCAGGCAGTTCTATCCAACAAAAAGCTACTTTTGCATGAAAGCACATTCTTTACCAAAACAGCATTTCTATGCCCAGGTAGACATCATCAGAAAATTCATAGCTTGCCATGTTCACTGATCTAGCCAGAGAATATCTTTTAGACCACCTTTGCTAATATAGTACTGAGAAGATAGGGATTAATACAAGCATCGAAAGGTGGGTAAGGAACTGGATTAATGGTGAGACTACAACATGTCATACTGAGAGATGAATGGTCAGGCTGGAGGGAGGTTACTAATGGAGTTCCTCAGGGATCGGTTCTGGGACCAATCTCATTTAACATTTTAATTCATGACCTTGGCACAAGTGGGAATGTACTAAACAAATTTCTAGATGACAAAGTTGAAATGTAGTGCCAATATAGATTAGGACCGGAAAGCCCCAGGGACTGGGTAGTGCCACCAGGCCCCAGTGATTGGGCTGGGCTACCAAGCCCGAGGGACTGGACTGAGCTACCTGACCCCGGCAACCAGAGAGGGCCACCAAGCCCGAGCAGTTGGACTGAGCCCCCCGACACCCGAGGGTGGGAGGTACCTCTGGAGACTGGCGCGGAACTGGTGGAGTTGCCTAACGCCAAGGAACCCCAGGAGACCGAGGACTTAGAGGAGCTGCCCTCTGCGGAGGAACTCCCAAACTTGCCACCTGTCGACGAGGAAGGACGGGCTGAGTACACCAGTGAGCCCGAGGAAGCCAAGAACACTCAGGTACCCAGGGACCAGGGGGAGGAAGTGGCCCAGGGGTAGCCTGCTAGATAGTGGCTGAGTCAGGGGCGAAATCCGCATCAGTGTGCTGCAGCTGGAGCCCCGCTGATCCAATGGCACTGCTTTGCCACTGCTAGGGCCCTGGGCTGGGACACAGTGGAGACGGGCGGGCCCGCGTCCCCTTCCCCTCGGAAGTGCTAAACTCCTTCTGCGCCTCAACCCCTGCTCCAGGGTTTGGGGCCACCGACTGCCTTACTGCTTCGCCCTGCCTACGGGTCAGGGGCAAGGAACTGCTTTTCTGCCTCACCCTCCTCAAGGGTCAGAGGCCATCGACTACTTCCACGCCTCACCCCTGCTTCAGGGTTGGAGGCCATAGACTGCGTTACTGCCTCACCCTGCCTAAGGGTAGGAGGCGATAAACTGCGTGCCTGCCTCACCCTTGCTCAAGGGGTGGAGGCTAAATCTCGCTCCTGCCTCGCCTGGCCCTGGGTTGGAGGCAGCACACTGACTACCGGCTGCGCCCTACGTACGGGCTGGATGCCAAGGGTCATCCGTCCCTGGACTGTGGCCCCGGGCTTGGAATAGACACTAACCGTCTTCCCCATCAAGGAGGCGCAAGGGCCTTCCTCAGAGCCTGGGCCTGAGGAAGGGTCGCGGCGCCCCAGATGGATAGGGCAACCATCCAACAGGCCACTACTCTCAACAGCCACCGAGTGTTTTAAACTGCTGACCTGTGATGGAGATTCCCAACTATGTTCCTACGTAATCAGTGTATCCCAGGTGTGTATAATACTGTATCCGTACTGATTTCTGAGCTGTTAGATGCTTAGAAAATCAAACCATTTATTTAGGTTTGACCCTTTTTGCCATGGTCTAGAGCCTGTTTCATAAATCTGGGCCAAATATGCTTTATCTGACAAGTTATTCTGCATGTCACTCATTACAGGGAGGGGTCTGTCTTGATAGCTAGGTTGAACCTCTTCTTCCTTGATTTCAACCCGACTGGTCTTTTCCCTTTTCTTTTATACAGTGGTCAGCACACTAAGCTAAACTTCCAGCCTTTATATTGCTCACCTCCACAGCGAGACCTTGGGCATCCCAAGTCAATTTCAGCACCATGCAGGTAATGGGGCCCTAACCCAGAATGTCTCCCAATGAGACGCAGGCACTACTTTGCTGTTCACTCACTCACCTCTTTGGCACTTGTGAAGGCCACCCCGGAAAAGGCGTATCTGTCCACTACTAGAGTGATACCTTGTTTTAACTTCTCTTTAATCAACGGCCTGAACAACAGAAAGAAAAGATGTGTGACCCTCCATTGTACCCAGGCAGAAATTAAAAAAATTCCCCACAGAGGATGCAGCAGGTGGGCTCTCTCTAATTTGTTGATGCATTTTGCTATAGTGATCTTCAGCAACTGTAGGCGTTAAAGTTCTCTGTCAGCTGAGACTATGATTTTTTTTTGTTTTTCAGCTCAGTCTCTCTCAATGTGCAAGAATCTCCCCAGCCTTGTTGCATCACTGTCCTTCTAACCAAGAAGGAATGGATGGGACTTTTTTCAGACACAGGCAGCACTGCTCCTTAGCAAGAAGGGTGCTTGCTGTGGCTGCTGCTGCCTGAAACAGTTCTACTTTCATCTTGCTTTTTCTTAGGGCTAAGCAAATAACCTCCCAGCATAAAAAAGCAAGTTCCAGAGCCACAAACCCCAAGTCCCCCGCATGGCAATAGAGTTAAATGACCTATGGACAAAATTGCAGCCAAGCTGAAAGAATCCACAGATTCAGGAGGATCAGAGAAATCTTTGGAAAATGTAGTTTTTAAAACGTGAAAACCACTTTTTCTATTTCATAGATTTTCAACTAGCAACACTACTTTTTACAAATGTAAACAATTAAACTTTTAAAAGTCTAGTTTGGCTAAAACCCTGCATTATTCTACCATTTATTGCATGAAAGGAGTAGTATCCAGGTCGGACTGTCAATAGATCGTATTAAAGGCAGTACCCCCTCTCAAGGATGTAATAAATGGTGTAGTGCATACTTCCTTATAAAGCATAACTGCTGAAACTAAACTTGAGAAATGGAGGGAAAAACACCAGCTCTTTAAGAGCATCTTGGCAGCAAGAGATTTAAGGAGACTGCATTCGAAAGCCCCAATTCTGCTATTTGATCCATGTGAGAGCAGGGACTAAGAACGTTTCACTTTATGATGCCAGGAAGCAGATATCGGGCTAACGCTGAGAGTTCTCAAACCACATTAACTTTAAGGTGGGTTAAGGAACATCCACTACATGAGAAAAATCAGGCCCCTTAAACCCAGATCCTGCAACAAGCTCTCCACTGGTGGACCCCATTCATGCACAGAGACCCACTGTAATCAACGGGTGCCACGCAAGTGGCGGCATCTGTCTGCAGAGCTCATTGCAGCCTTAGAGCCTTATTTCAGTGCAAATGTAAGCACCCAAGTTTGGAAGTTTTAGCCTGGGGGGGTTTGTTCTAGAGAAGTGCTAAGCACCTGCTACTCTCGCTGAAGTTTTAATGAGAGAAGCTTAGCATTAAGTAATAATCTTGCAACAGCATTTGTTAGATGGTAGACAGCTGAATCTCTCACAAATGAGCAGTTCTTACATTTTCTTCTTATATCCAATGTCAAAGTAAAAAGCTGTCCCTGGGGCACTTCCAGCCCTGGTAAGAAGAGGAAACATTCCCCCAAACCAGAGACTGGCCCCTAGCGCGCCCGCCCCAAAAGATTAATAGCCTAGACCAAGGATTCAGAACAGATGTTCTGGTCAAAACACAAGCAAGTTATCCCTGCAGTTTAGAGCGCTATATACATAAACTACAAATCAAGAAATCATGTGACCCCAAGATTAAGAATACTTGGGTGAGAAATCTAAATCAGGCTTGCTGGTATGGCAAATTGAGAGCTCGAGAAAAACTCTGCATCAGTCACTGTGCCTTCAGCTACAACATTTAAGAAAGGTAATAAAAGTGATCCGGGTAATTATAGGCCTGTTAGCTTGACGTCTGTCGTGTGTAAGGTCTTGGAAAAAATTTTAAGGGAGAAAGTAGTTAAGGACATGGAGGTCAATGGTAATTGGGACAAATTGCAACATGGATTTACTAAAGGTAGATCGTGCCAAACCAACCTGATCTCCTTCTTTGAGAAGGTGACGGATTACTTAGACAAGGGCAATGCAGTAGATCTAATTTACCTCGACTTCAGTAAGGCGTTTGACACGGTTCCGCATGGGGAACTGTTAGTTAAATTGGAAAAGATGGGGATGAATGTGAAAGTTGTAAGGTGGATAAGGAACTGGTTAAAAGGGAGACTACAGCGTGTCGTGCTGAAGGGTGAACTGTCAGGCTGGAAGGAGGTTACTAGCGGAGTCCCTCAAGGATCGGTTCTTGGACCGACCTTATTTAACCTTTTTATAACTGATCTTGACACAAAGAGCGAGAATGTGTTAATAAAATTTGCGGATGATACGAAGCTGGGGGGTATTGCTAACACGGAGAAGGACAGGGATGCTATTCAGGAAGATCTGGACTACCTTGTACACTGGAGCAATAGTAATCGGATGAAATATAATAGTGAAAAGTGCAAGGTCATGCACTTAGGGATTAATAATAAGAATTTTACATATACGTTGGGGATGCATCAGTTGGAAACGACGGAGGAGGAGAAGGACCTTGGGGTATTGGTTGATAACAGGATGACTATGAGCCGCCAATGTGATATGGCTGTTAAAAAAGCAAATGTGGTTTTAGGATGCATCAGGCGAGGTATTTCCAGCAAGGAGAAGGAGGTGTTAGTGCCGTTATATACGGCGCTGGTGAGACCCCACCTGGAATATTGTGTGCAGTTCTGGTGTCCCATGTTTAAGAAGGATGAATTCAAACTGGAACAGGTTCAGAGACGGGCTACTAGGATGATCCGAGGAATGGAAAATCTGCCTTATGAAAGGAGACTGAAAGAGCTTGGCTTGTTTAGCCTGGCCAAAAGAAGGCTCCGGGGGGATATGCTTGCTCTATATAAATATATCAGGGGGATTAACGTTAGGGAGGGAGAGGAATTGTTTAAGTTTAGTACTATTATAGGCACGAGGACGAATGGGTACAAATTGGATATTAGGAAATTTAGACTAGAAATTAGACGAAGGTTTCTAACCATTAGGGGAGTGAAGTTCTGGAATAGCCTTCCGAGGGAAGTAGTGGGGGCAAATGACTTATCTGGCTTTAAGACTAAGCTTGATAAGTATATGGAGGGGATGTTATGATGGGATAGTTTAATTTGAGCAATTGATTTTGGATTATCGGCAGATAAGTCTGCTCAATGGTCTGTGGGAATGCTGGATGGGATGGGAACTGAGTTACTGCAGAGAATTCCTTTTTGGGTGCTGGCTGGTGAGTCTTGCCCACATGCTCAGGGTTTACCTGATCGCCATATTTGGGGTCGGGAAGGAATTTTCCTCCGGGGCGGATTGGCAGGGGCCACGGAGGTTTTTCGCCTTCCTCTGCAGCATGGGGCATGGGTCGCTTGCTGGTGGATTCCCTGCAGCTTGAGGTCTTCAAATCTCATTTTTGAGGATTTCAATAACTCAGTCATGGGTTCGGGGTTGTTATAAATGTGTATGGGTAGGGTTTTGTGGCCTGCCTTGTGCGGGAGGTCAGACTAGATGATCATATTGGTCCCTTCTGACCTATGAGTCTATGAGTCTATGAGTCTATAACATCAGGAAAAGCCTAACATCTGTGTCTTTGCTCTTAGCATGAATACATTTCGCACTCAAAGTGATGGACTTTTAGTTCTAGCCTAATTCAAGATGATGCTAGCAGATGCTTCAGTAAACTTCAATCCTAACCTGAGGCTTGCTTAATTCTGTTTCAGGCTACACAGAAGTGGTAGGAGGAGGAGACTATTAGTTCACTTTCACCTATAGCCAAACTGAGCTTTTTCAAGAGATTACAAGGTAACATGTTAACCCACTGTGGGATAGAGTCTCCCAAAACTTTAGGGTTCAAATCTGTTCACTTTACTTTCAAACTCAAAAGAACAATACTTACACCTGTTCCCAGCGGTTAGCAGAGAAAAGCAGATGCACTGTGTGGTCCTCCAAATTGCTCTTGTTCTCCAAGTAGGAGCTAATTAGTCGCCCAATTTCTGTTGTTCTGTCTGAAAAAAAAAAAAGTACAGAAACATCTGGTGAGTTATGCCATCTCTTGCTTCAGTAACTGTGCAACATGATTTAAGATTTACTCCATGTACAAATCCCATGGAACAAATACAAATATTTTAAACCCAGGACTAAAGCCAGTCACGCCTGGGCATAGATGCTGCTCCTCTGAAAATCCAACTGTTCAATTTTTGAAAAATGCTACGCAGAGGGAAGCACAACCTCAACCTCCAGGGCAGAGTGAAACCCGAAGTGGCAGAGAGGAGTAAATGCACTGAAGGGCGGGAAAGATGACAGAAAAGCCACGCGTCCTGCCCTTTCTAGCGTGGCAAGCCATTCCCACCACACGGGGTTGGCCGTGACAGTTAAGAGACCACGCAACACCTGCTCAGAATGCAGCTACAGGTATTCGTGTTACCTCCCCCCAGCTGCCCCTAGTCTCTCCCCACGTGAGGGGGGCATGCCCTGGGGCAAAGCAGACTAGCCACGGGTGACTGGGCACGGCCCCCTTGGTTTTAACCTTCCTGGAGGGAAGCCTGGCCTCGAACTTTGGGGGAGGCTCCCTGGAAAGCCAGGGCAACCCCCAGCGCTCGGTGTGCACCCCTCCCCCTCGCCAGGGAGTGAAGGGCGCTGCCCCCGCCCTGGCGCGGGGGGGTTACGGTTGCTAGCCCCTGGGGATCGTCGCGCGCCCCCGTGAGGGCCGCGGGTAACGGTGGCTCCCTGTCACGGGGCCGGGCGGGGCCGGGCGGCCCACGCGCCCCCTACCCGGGAACCGCAGGAGCTCGGCCAGGTGCCCGCCCGCGCACAGCGCCTCCACCAGCTTCCGGCCCTGCGTGCTCTTCCCGCTGCGGTCCACGCCCTCCAGCACCACCAGCGCCCCGCGCCGGCAGGCCATGGCAGCACGCGCCGCTCCGCCCGGCCCGCGAGACAGCGCGCGCGGGAAGGAAGCAGCGGCGCGTCCGCTTCCGGCGAACCATAGAGAGCCGCGCGGGGACACTCTGGGCCCCGAGTCCGCCGGGCGGGCGGGGCGGGGCGGGGCGGGGGCGGCTCCGCCCGCTGCCCTTAGGCCCTGCCCCCGCAGGGGAGCGGGGCTGTGCGGGCCCGCCCGCGCCTGGGAGGCGGGGCGCCGGGTTGCGCTCGGGGGTGTCGCTGCGCCAGGCTGCGGGTGTGTGGCGGGGAGGCGGTCACTATTCGGGCTGGGCGTGGGTGTCTGTCTGTCTGTGTCCGTACAGGCTGGGTGAGTGGGGGGGGGTCCCCCACTACCGGCGGTGTGTGGGTGGGTCTGTCTGTCTGTCTGTCTGTGTGGGGGGAGGCCGTCAGTACTGGCTGGGTGTGGGGGGGGCTGTCACTACAGACGGGGGGTGGGGGGGAGGCTGTCAGTACGGGCTGGGGGTGGGTGTGTCTGTCTGTCTGTCTGTCCGTGGGGGGGGAGGCTGTCACCGCCCCGGGTGAACGAAGGCGAGGCGGGTGCACGCGCACAGCGGGCCCCGCCCCGCCCCGCCTGGCCGACACCTGTCCCTTCCCCCCTCCGCGGTGGCGCCTCTCACGGCCCCGCCTTCTCATTGATATACAGCTGGCGCTGTCCCGGGCGGCCAATCAGCGGCGGCAGCTCCTGAATACGGAATGAGGCCGGGGCTGCGGCCCTTGTCATGCGGGCCCGAGCGACGGGGGGAACAGCGCGGCAGGGCGCGGGGCACAACATGGCGACGGCCATGTACCTGGAGCACTATCTGGACAGTGAGTGCGGGCCCGCCGCGGGGAGCGGGCCGCCCCTCGCCGGCGCCGGAGGGGTACCGGGGCTGGCGACCGACAGGGGGCGCTGGCGGGGGGAGGGCCGCGGCGGCGGGGCGGGAGGGGCCGCTTGGGCTGGGGGAGGGGCGCGGAGCAGGGGCGGTGACGCCGCCCAGCGCGGGGGCGCGTGGCGCGAGCGCTGTGGCTGCCTGCCGCCGGCTGGCTCGGGCTGCGGGAATTACAACTGCGTCACGTACACCTACACCCCGGAGGGGGCGGGGCCTCGGCCGCGTCACCCTCCGCGTCTCGCGCGCGGCTGGCGGTTACCCGGCCGTTCGACGCGCGCTCGCGCCGGGGGCGGGTCGCTATAGCAACCTGGGGCTGCCCTGGGCTTGTCCTCGTCTGTCTGCCTCAGGTCCCTCTCCCGGGGGGCTGCCCCCAGCCTGCCTCAGCGTCCCCTTCCCCTCCCCCGGGGCTGCCCCAGCCTGTGTGTGGACGGGGCCGTCCAGACCAGTGACCTGTCGTCATCTCACCCTAAACCCTTAAGCGCCTTTAAGGTTTGCTGCTGTCATTCCTGCCTGAGGCGCCCACGTGTGCACGGCTCCCATGCTTCGGCTCCAGGAGCCTGCCTGCAATACCAGACTCCCCCCCCCTTGGCTAACAGCGCCTCAGGTGATGCCCCACTCTGCCCAGTCCCAGATTTCCCCAGAAACGTGTGTTCTGGTATATCAACGCCTGACCTGGAATAATCAGAGGCAGGTTAAGGTTTGTGGCCTTCCAAGAGTCCACATCCAAGGCTTTGTTACTTTACATAGAATCACCAGACAGTTCATTTCAAACACAGCCCTGGGTTTGTTTTCCAGTACAAATAAAACAAGTTTATTTAATTTCAAAGATTTTAAGCCCGTGCAAATATAAGAATTAAAGTAAGAAATGGTTACCAGAGAAATAAAGTTAAAATGCCTTCCAGTAACTAAAATCTAACAAGCTCGACTTGCTTCAAGATAAATCCTCCCCACGTTTCTATCAAGATGACTGACCAAAGCACTGGGTCAGAATTTATCCCCCAAAGTCAAAGGGCTGGTATCTTTATGCACTACAAAATTATGTCCACATACAGTCACCGCAGTAATTGAATCAGTTTTACATGTCCACTCTAAACTCTTTGTGTCAGCAGTGCACGTCTTCATCGAGAGTGCTTGCATGGATTTAACTGTCAGTATGGGGCATTGTGGGACAGTTTCTGAAAGGCAGTAAAACAGTTGCTGTTAGCAATGCAGTATCTATGCTGACACTGCATTGACTTAACTACCTCTTGCAGAGGTGAAGTTACTAAGTCAGTGTAGTGGATAAGTTACATTGGTGGGAACTACATTTTAGGGTAGATGCTTACAGAGTTGTCTTGATGTACGCTGCCTGAGTCGTCTTAGGTGAAAGATGGATATCTTGTGGGTTGTTTATTCCTTTCTTTTATAATCTAGTGAGCCTTTGAAATAGATTCTTCTGGGGGTGATCCCTAGATAAAGTTCATTCAAACTGAGAGGAGGGCAACATGCAGTCTCCAGTGGGTGGGTGCATGTGAGTATTTGGACTACCTTTTGCCACGTGTTATTTTTAGACAAACCTTTTGAATGCTTAAGAGGAAATAAAACAAAAGGGAAAGATCCACAGGAATTTGTCCACCTCTGTTTTCTGAATCTCTCTTCATGTCATATGTAACTTTCAGTCCAAGGGTCTGGCTGAGCTGGAGAGTGGCAACATGACATTAGGCGACTCATTCATATTACAGAAATGAATCCAAATACAAAGATATTGTACTTGTGTAGCCCCAAAGCGGAAGGGCAGTTGTTATGGCTTTTAAAAAAAAAAGTAAAACCTGGCATTGAAATTTCTCTGCATCTTTGAAGCCATAGAATTTAGGGGCTATTTTAAAAAAATCCCTCCACCCCCCCCCCAACTCCTCCCAAAAAATGCAGACTCTTGGTGAAGGAAGTAAGTCTCTTGTTGGGGTTGCCTGATAAAATGCTAATTATTTATTTCCTGCCCCCTCCAGTGTAATTGCATGGGCATGAAATGTGTGATTGTCAATCTCTTTCCCCGCTGTGATAGTGTGAGGTTAGCCTCTCCCCCTTGTTAGCCTGATGGATCTGTTTATGTGATAATGCAAATACATTCTCATTGTCTTTCAAAGTATTTAGGCCGTAACTCCCTGTAAGGCAGAAAAACTACAGTCCTTTGTCTGGGTGGAGTAACTCCTCCTTGGTTGGCAAACACATTTTAAGAATTATAATTTCAGTCTATGTCCATTACTTTGCATCACTTGCTTATACCTACATTACATGATATTAATGACTGAGTCATGAGCATTTCATTGGTATCTTGCATGACACTTAGCAGATATATTTCATGACACTGAAGATTTGGTATATTAAAACAAGTTAAGCCAGATGCAGTTCATTACCAGCAATGGGTGTCCCTTGCCCTTGGGTTGTTCTTAATGTCATAAGGCTACACTCCCCCTATGGTAGCAGTCCTAGTTCCCACAGCACATATAGAAGTTGCATCTCATCTAATAGGATCTGCGCCTGCCTCTCCATCTTGTGTAGGGGCCATATGGTCCCACCAAACTGTGTAGGAGTGTTGGAAGTGAAGGTGTATTTAGGTCTGACACAAGCCTGCAGTGTATTTTGGGAGTTTGTTTTGAGAACATTTAACAGCATAAGTAGAACTGTGTAAGTGTAAGAAATTGAAGAGTAATTGTTTGTGAGAACAAGAAAGGATAAAGTAACTAAAAAGCTAGAAATGCTTGATTTGAACTAACACTAACCCTGTAGTGATGGGGGAGGGTTATCATGGAAACGAGACACATAAGCATGTATAAGAAAAGATAACAGACAGTTATAAATAAGTTTGTGTAACAAAGGGTGGTTGAAGCTGTATTGTCCAGTGCTGGAGCTGTGATGAGATCCTTCCAATGAGCTTCCCTCTTGTGCGTAATTGATCACAACTTGCTGAGTGTTTTGCCTCAGTAAAAATTTGTTAGACCAATCTGCTAAGTATGTGAATCTCGGTCCAATAAGGGGCTGTCTCTGCACCCCCACTTCCTTACAGGTTCCCTCTCCATCCCTCTTTATAAAAGTGTTCCTCTCCTGGTGTAACTGTTTCTTATAGATTGCAGGACCAGAAGGAACCCCTGTGATCATGTATTGTGACCTCCTGTATTACACAGGCCATAGGAGTTCCCCAAAATAATTCCTAGGGCAGAACTTTTAGAGAAACGCCTCATCCCGATTTACAAATTGTCAGTGATGGAGAATCTACCATAACCCTTCGTAAATTATTCCAGTGGTTACTCTCACTGTTAAAAATGTATGCCTTATTTCCAATCTGAATTTGTCTAGATTCAATTTCTAGACTTGAATCCTGTTATACCAGGGGTTGGCAACCTTCAGCAAGGGCCACGCCAAATCCCCCCACACCCCTCTTCAGTATTGCAGCGGGGGGGGGTGGTCTGCAGGCCCATTGTTATACCTTTGTCTCCTTGCTTGGGGAGCCCATTGTTAAATATTTGTTCCTCAAGTAGGTATTTAGACTGTAATCAAGACACCACTTAACCTTCTCTTTGTTAAGCTAAATCACTATAAGTGTTTTCTAATCATTCTTGTGGCTCTTCTCTGAATCCTCTCCAATTTATCACTTCCTTTTTTAATGTGAGCACCTGAACTGGACACTGTTCTAACAGTGGTTGCATCAGTGCCAACTATGGACATAAAATAACCTCTTTACTGCTACTCAGGATTCCCGATTTTGCATCCAAGGATCGCGTTAGTTCTTTTGGCCACAGCATTGCATTCAGAGCTCATGTTTAACTGATTATCCACCTCTGACCCCAAATCTTTTTCAGAATCCCTGCTCTCCAGGATAGTCCTTTATTGCTCACCACTCCCCCATTATTGTGGGTCATCTTCACATTTTATCAGTGATGATTTTATGTTTTCTTCCAGGTCATTGATAAAAATGTTAAATAGCTCAGGATGAACAGATCCCTATGGGACCCTGCTAGAAACACACCTACTGGATGATGATTCCATTTACAATTACATTTTGAAATACAGCAGTTAGGCAGTGTTTAATCCATTTAAAGTGACATTTTAATTTATACTGTTCTAGTTTTTTAATCAAAATGTTGTGCAATACCAAGTCAAATGCCTTCCAGAAGTATATTATATCAGCACTGTTTCCTTTAGCAACCAAACTTGTAATCTCATTAAAAAAGATATCGAGTTAGTTTGATAGGGTCTGTTTTTCATTAAGCTATGTTGATCGGCATTGATTATATTACCCTTTTAAAAAAAATTATTAATCAAATTCCATACCGGCCACTGCGTTATCTTGCCTAGGTCTGATGTCAGACTGAAGGCCTATATTATCCCAGGTACCCCTTTTAAATATTTGATACAATTTTTTTCCCCAGTCTTCTACAGCTTCCCCAGTGTTCCAACATTTATTGAATATTAAAATAAATGGTCCACCGAGTTCCTCAGCCAGCTCTTTTAAAACTCTTGGATACAAGTTACCCAAACCTGCTGATTAAAAAATGTCTAACTTTTGTAGCTGCTGTTTATCATCCTCCAGAGATGCTAGTGGAATGGGAATTTACCATATGTTATGATTACGTCACCTGCTTTTTCCCAATTCAGAATATATAATGAACACTTCTGTCTTTTTGCATTATTATTGATAATTTTAACATTTCCATCTAGTAATGGACCATTGTTAGGATTTTTTTTGTTCCAGATGTACTTTAAAACTCCTTTTCCTCAAACCTGGTGGCCATGGATTTCTCCTTGTGTTCCTTTGTTTCCTTTATAAAACTTCTATAATTCTTAGCTTCTGATTTACATTCATTACTATCAGCTTCCCCTTACTTCCATTTGATGCATTTTTAAAATAAATTTGTATAGGTGCCTTCACTTCCCTTCTATATCCGGTCGATTTTTTTAAATCAGCCTTTTTCTTCAGTTGTGGCATTTTGGGCTTCTAGGAAAGTGTCCTGAAACAATTCCCTATTATCATTCACATTTTCCTGATTAACTTCTTCCTCTTAGCTGATTTGGCTCACAGTTCTTTTCAGCTTTGTGAAAATGGCTCTTTTAAAGCAATTGGCCCTTTGGTCTAGACTTTATTCTGTTTGCACATTATAAATTTTGACTCCATGTGTTTGCTTTTCCTGGGTGTTTTTTGGGTTTCATAATTTTCTCCGGCATTCAGAATTTCAGACTGAAAATAGAAATTTCCTTGTCACAGGGACTGTGCAGAGCATCAGGAATAGGAAGTTGGTGCTGTGCATGCAGCCGTGAGTCTGGCTCCACAAACGTGAATTACAATGCCACCTCTAATTATGGGCTTACAATAATCACAAATGGCATTATATGACATGTAGTATAGGGGCACCATCTTTGTGCTTACTATTCTTGACTATTCTGACAATTCTATGTGCAACCTTAGCAGGTCAATAAGTTAGGTTTTGCATTTAATTTTCTTTGTCACTTTAAATATTTTAATAGAAAAGCAAAAGGTTTCCCTTTCTCATATTAACACGAATCACTGGTCATCTGGTGCCTATCAGTGTTATTAATAAATTCTGTAAGTGGGGTCAAATCTAGTCTGTGATCTTTGGATCAGGCCCTTGTAGACTATACAGGAGGGGACTTAAGTCCCTTATTTGAGAATATGTATCAGCGTGACGTAATTGCAGATGCACAATGCAATCTTGTGGCCTGAAATTAACACAGTATGTCCCTGGTATATCAAATAATCATGTAGGTGTGTCATGCCCCACATGCAGTTCATGAGGTTAGCTGCATATCACCTAGCAGAATCCCTCTGTGACCTATTTGTGCCTAGGGTAGCCCACCTGAAAATGCCACGGTCAGGGCAGGCTGCAAAAGAAGTGCAGATTCTCCCAGAACTGGTGGGTAAGACTGAAGTTAGATTCCCCGACCAGTCACAACCTGTGCTTCTGATTTCCTACACTGATTATCAAGAAGCTACAAGAAATACACAGCCCCTTTTATTGTATTTCAGTCTCTGGCTCCCAATCAGCAACTAGGTCCAGTAAAGAGACAAGTTATTTAAAACTCTATTCCAGGGGTCAGCAACCTTTCACAAGTGGCGTGCCAAGTCTTCATTCTCCCCTCTTGGCCCGGCCCCTTCCCCCTGGCCCTGCCCTTGCCCCTCTCCCATGTGACGTGGGCCCGGTGCTTTGGCCAGGAGCCACTCCCGGCCCCAAGCAGTGGCCGTTCCCCCCTCCCAGCTCCACCCCTTCCCCTCTTCCCCTCTCCTATGAGATGTGGGCCCTACCTCAGTGCCCGGGCCAGGGGCTGCTCCTGGCACCACCAAAAATTATAAACAACTGTGGCGCCAACGGCAGTGTGAGTGCTGCTCAAAATCATCTCGTGTGCCACATTTGGCAAGCGTGCCATAGGTTGCCGACCCCTGCTCTATTCCCTATACCAAAATGTTCTCCTGATCCCCAAATGGTCAGCCACATTACCAGATCAATATACGTTTGGATCTTACCAAAAATATCACGCTGCCAGCCAATCCTTTAGTAATTAAAACTAAAGGTTTATTATAACAGGAAGGAAACAAGCAAGAAGAGAGATGTTAAATAGTCAAAAAAAAAATCAGATATGTACAAATGACTTCAAAGTCTATATATATCAGATTCTCAAGAGAATTGTGGCATTTGCAGGCTTATACAGTTCCTCTGGTGTACACCCAGTACCTGGATGGGTCTCAGTCCTTTGTTTCACAGCTTCAGATGTAGGGTAGTTGATCTAGAGGTAGGAAGCAGGAATAAAGACAAGATGGATATGGTGCAGCTGCATTTTATAGTTTCTGCCATGAGGCTTGTACTTCCTTTGTCCCAAACATGGCATGGGAAAACCTCAGTCCCATGTCCATAGGCATGTTCTTACGTGTCCTGGTTCCTCATGAAGTGTAGCCCCTGGCTTCCTTCACTGGGTTCATTGTACATTTGAGTTCCCTTGCCGAGCGGGCTATTAAGCAGTCTTAGTGCTGGTGCCATCCTGTCTGGGGGTGTCACCCAGAAACACAGCACAAGTTTTTGTCTACAGATGTATCACACATATCCATAACTTACAGTACAAAGACAATACATACACATAAACAATATTATCATCTTAGCAAATTATAACCATTTCAGTGGTACCTGATATGGCATACCTTGTAAGAATCACTGCAATTTTGTCACATTGGTATTAAATAATATTATAAATGGTCCAGAGCGTGTCACACTTCCCATTTGGAAGACTTTGCATATGAGGGGAATTCACCTTCTGACCATCCATCCCTAGACAGAGAAAAATTCTTGGCAGTGTCAAAGGCTTCGGGTCTCAGTATTGAACAAGAAGGATTATATTTCCCAACCCAGTTGGCAATTTCACATTCCAGTTCCATTTATCCAGTTGAATTTTAGGATTTTAGTAGTAGACGTGTAATCCATTTGAACATTTTTTAAAAGTGGCCTGTAATTTTGGTTATGTCCATCTTTAGGTACCCACCTCAGGCTTGACTTTCAGAAGTGCTGAACACCCACAGTTTCTCCAGTTGAAGTCAGTGGGAGCTTTGGATGCCCAGCACTTCCGAAAATTGGTCCTAAATTTCCAAAAATTGAGTAGCCAAAAATTGAGGCACCCTGAATCCTGGCATCAGTATCCTTAATGCATAGGGAAGGTTCCACTCTTCTTGTGTGTATCTAATCTTATGCCAAAAAGATTGAAATGAAATAGACATGTTACTGATTACAAGTTCCAGTGTTCCCAATCCTGCAGAGATTTAGTCGCATGCTTAATTTTACGTACTATGGGTAGCTCTATTGATTTCAGTGGAACTATTCATGGTGTGCATGTGTAAATAATTGGAGGATCAGGGACTTCACATTGTCAAGGCTTTCTTTGCAATAGGAAGGGTTAGAATCTTCATTTTATTTATGTTTATTTTAACCAAAATCTTCGATTCTTGAGAGCACGGCAAGCTTCATAGAAACTTCTGTGTCTCGGTGAATATGTGTGTTTATTGTCATAATTGTGACTAGTTATCTTAACTGTATATCACTAGGTGGTGCTTTTTGCCCTTTTTTGTTATACATGGTGGGCATCTGATGAATGTTCTGTATCAGAGATAACGATTCATACTTTGGTGGAGGGGAGGATGGACTGCAGTCTCTGTGCCTTTTTGTTTTAGGTATTGAAAACCTGCCCTGTGAGCTGCGAAGGAACTTCCAGTTGATGCGTGAACTGGATCAGAGAACAGAAGGTATGTTCAGGTATTCCAGTAAGGCAGTCAGAATAGAGATCCTTCATCGGAAGGGTCATAACTATCCCTTTGGGGTCTGGCATGGCAAGGAAGTACGGAAGAGTAAAGCTTTGGCTTTGGAGACAAGATATACCTATGCCGTAAGGGTACAAGTGCAAATCTACTCACATAGTAAATGTGAGATCTTGTGATACTCTCCTTCTTTACAAGCCCCTAGTCAACAAATCAAACCAATGGACTTTTATTACAGATAGATGTTTTTTTTAACCAATTACAGCCATGTTTAACATTAAATTGTTCCAGTGGCAATGCCTTGCCACACATAGGTGAGAGTCTTAGTGTTTATTCTACAGCATTTTATTTTATGATAGACTCAGGTGGCCGTATTTGTGCTTTTGGAAGTCACATATAAGTAGCTTCTTCTAGTGTCTGTCCATACATAAATAGATGACTATAAAACTTAAATGAATACCACATGGATGTTCATGTGGTTCATAATAGAGGAGGGAAAGTATGTGTAACCTGATGGTGAAGTTGTAGAAAGTTTCATATCTTTTAAGAGATTCATGTTTAATTTTTTGGTCTGAGTTTTCAAACAATATGTGACTATTACAGCCAAATGGGTTTCATTTCTGTTGAAATGACACTGGAACGAAAGGGAGATGGCAGCAGAGAAGTTAGAAAATTCTCACACTCAGAATGAAGCTGAAGAAATGCTGACATCTGTGAACTGGAGTCAGTGGGTCCAGTTCTGATCTCACTCCAATTTAAATCAAGAGTAGCTCCACTGAGGTCAGTGGAATTACACTGGTAAAAACTGCTGAGCACTGCATTAGGTCTGGGTAGCATGAATGCTGTTTTGTGATTTCCTAAAAATGATAAATACATTAGATTTTGAAGGGGTTCAGACACTAAGGTAATGGGGATCTTAAGGTAAGTACCATTCCTAGCTAGAAAGTATTTCATTTGTGAAATTAATTGTCCTTTGTTTGCTTTTCAGACAAGAAAGCAGAAATTGACAGTCTTGCAGCAGAATACATTTCAACAGTGAAACACTTGTTGCCCGAGCAGCGTGTGGAATACCTCCAGAAGATTCAGAACGCTTACAGTAAATGTAAAGAATACAGTGATGACAAAGTGCAGCTAGCCATGCAGACCTATGAGATGGTGAGAATTAAGTGCATGAATACTATGATTGTGGGCTCAGTGAGATTCTTGCAAATGTAATTATAAACTAAGACGGAACTTCTCGTTTTTTTGTTGAAGTATCTATATTTGGGTTAACTCTGTTACTGATAGAGCATAGTTCCCTTAAGGCACATTCTTTTCTGTTTCACCATTGTCTTACCAAGAAAACTCGTTTTCCTTTTGTTCTTTTAGGTTGCACGTCAAACAAACTTCCATTGTAATTGCACTTGAAGTGAGTGCACCACAGCTGTCTGGTTTGTTAGTTGCTGCTGTGATTTGTACTGCTCATCTGCCGTGTAATAGCACCAGCAACTTGAAATTGCTCCCATTCTTTGCATTGCTTTTTCTCACTGCATTTGTTGAGTTGACATCAAAAGTGCTGTAGGTAAAGTCCAGGAAACAAGAAGGATTAAGGGAAGTGTCTGTCGTTACTTTAGTTTCTAGATGACTGAAAGATGTTAATTTCATGCCAAAAATGTTAACTTCATGCCAAAATTCCTTCTTCCAGATTACAGCCTGAACACCAAACTATTCTCCTTTTCTCCATGGACCTGGAGGGGGGAAAGAGATCTTGTGGTCCTTAAGGGCAGCTTCTTACCAATACCATTTTCTTGTGGCACTCACCACTCACTGACTTTTGAGTGGTGCTCGTTTCTCTGCTTATTTTGCCTCATAGACATGATTCACACAGAACAAGGACTGCCTTTGTGAATGGCACTAGGCACACTTTGGCTTGCTACAAGAGAGAATGCAGAATAATCGGGCAGTGAGTAGAGACAGTTGGATATGTCTGTCTGCGGCTGCAGTACCCGTGTGCCATGCCACTCCCCTACCTCCCAAAGCCTTGCTATTCAAACTACACTCCTGCATTTGGAACAGTGCCAAGCGATTTTGTATTTAGTGCTTTTTTTTAATGTAACAGTGCTATGGCTGGTCATTTAGCACAAAAAGATATTTGACTCTATTATTCAAGAATTTTGCTAATATTAATTAAATAGTGAACCTGCCAAATAATAGTTGTCAGCTCTAGGGCTGGTCAAATAGTGGGGAAAAAGTATTGTTAAATAAATTATTCAACTAATAACAAATGAAATTACTGACTTGTTCAACCAGCCTTACTCATAAAACAAAAGATGTTGGATATTTCCTTTTCTTGCTTTGCTCCAAGGCTACTTGGTCTGGGTTGTCTTTAGAATCTGCTTCCTCTTTCTCATTTCTCAGTCTATCTCCCTTTCTTCTCTCTTTCTTCTTCACTTTTCCCCAGGCATTAGGCCCTCAACCTTCTTTTCTTTTTTCCTCACCTTTCTCCCCCCACCCAGATCTCTCGCTAAATATGCCATACTTCTCTTTTCTAATTTATCCTTCCTTCTCTCATGCCCACCCTCACATTTATGCATGATTTTACAAGAAGGGCTTGGAATTTTTACCAGAGACCTAGTAGATAAAGATGCAAAAGATGGAAGGCTCCGCTGTTCTTAGACCCTGTTCCCCTTTTTCCATTCCAGAGACTCCTGGCTGCTATTTGGGTTGGTTGGGATGTCTGTTTGATGCAACTTTTTTGTTTATATAAGCTCTTTTTGACCGAAGGTATGATGTTAAAATGGTGTAACTTTGTGTGTAGGCTAGACCTGGCCTTACTCTGACCCCCTTTCAGTCTCTGTTTTTGGGTTCTTCTCCACAGTGAAGCATTTCATTGCCTGCTTCTGCTACTGATCATGGCTTACCAGTGCAGAATGCTGCTAACCTGATTTTTTTATAACTAACTGCATAACTAAAGAAAAACAAATATTTAAAATAGACAATGGCATTTTAAGTATTTTAAATGAGCATCTGGACTGTTTAAATCAGATAAAGTTAATGAAGATTTTGTTTATGTTGTGGAAAGTTTGAACTGAAATCGGCAATAGTATCTTACTCAAAGGATATTGGAGATGTAGGGCAGAGATCACTTTTGGAATATCGATAGGACCCCAAAAGCGATTCTTAGCTTTAGAGTTCTCCAGACTTCATTGTGTTCTCTATTTTTATTTTTCAAAAAGAGTTAATTGTAAAGAAAAGCTTTTTTTCAAGTGAGGAAAAAAGTTCCATTCTTAGATGTGCCATTTGCTTAATTTCAAAAGAATTGTCGTCATGTAGAGATATCTGGGAACTCTGACAGAAGCAAAAATGTATTTATTTTTGTTCCCAGCTTATTTTGTGTTCTATGAAGCCCTAAAAACTGTGATCAATTCCAGAAAATTAAATCTATTCTGATAGACTATGTCAGCAATATCATTTGTGTGTGTTGAGATCTTATGGGAGGGAGAGTCTTATGGTGATTCCAGAATTGCATGAGTGAGCTGTTAATTTAATTGCTGGTAGTTCCAGTACTTTGTTGAACAGGAAAGAATACAGCTTGGTCTGGTACTTCTCCTGTTATCTTTCTTCTATCTTTTTTTTTTTTAAAGGGTCCATAAACACCTTCAAATTGATAACCTTGAAGTCTAAAGTCCTCTGTCCAGAGGACAGATATTCATGGGGAGCATGAATGTAAGCTTTCCTGCATTATCTGAGCCATGTGCCTCAACCTTGACCTGGCGGATGAGATAAGAAAGTAGTTAATTCTTAATCTTTGTCCCTGGTACTGGCTTAGACTGCCAGACAAGTTGTCAGTTGAGATGGTGACTCTTGCAGTATGTTCACTAGTTCTAGAATCAAACCACCAGCTCATTTCAGGCTGATACATAGTAACAACTTCTGGTCCTTGCCTACTTCACTCAGATTTGAATTAATAAACCAGAAATGAAAGACTCTCTGTCCCATTACAAATCCCTTGAACTGTGCAGTCCCCCAGTATTACAGGTATAGGATTCTTGAGGGTTTTAAAAAAGTGCTGGTGAAAGATTCCAGATTGATGACACTGGAGTCCTCTCTTTAGCCACAGCACAGGCAGAGTTTTCTCTTATCACTCCAATAGTATGCCTTGGCCCTGACTTTAGAACTGTCATCCCTAAAAGCAAACAAGTTGTTCACAAGCCTATTTGACTTAGACCTCTTTTCAGAAATTGCTACCAGTGTCTCTTGTGATGAGGACATCTGCCCATAGGGACTGGAGTGAGACCAGCTCATTTCACATAGACCACAGAACAGGTGTCAGTACTAACTTTCAAACTATCAGTTTGGCAATCCATCATGCCATTCAATCCTCCTCTATTAGTAATACTGTATTAGGTGATTTTTTTATTTAAAGACCTTTGTCACTGCATTTATAAATAGTTCATGAAGAGTTAATACATGATTATTAAATATTTAATTGTTAGAAAGTGCATCAGGTCAATAGATTGCTTTTAACTAAGGTTTATAGCCATCTATGCTAATACTTTCTACCGACGTGCTTAGAGCCATCTATAACACATACTACTCGTCTGCTACATGTTTATAACATCTATTATAGTTATTTATTTATTAACCTATTATAAATGTACCCTTTACAATAAAGTGTGACCAAATATTGATACAAGGAAAGACATGCTTAGTAAGGGTGAGTTGTCTCAGTTGGCCCTGAACTGTTAGCATCCCAGCTGCTAGAATAACTGATAGAGGTCCCAGAAATTTTTTGGTTGGTTGAGGTTTTTTCAGCTGTGAGGTTTCTCTCCCATGCAGGTGGATAAACACATCCGGCGGCTGGATGCAGACTTGGCACGATTTGAAGCAGATCTGAAGGATAAGCTGGAAGGCAGTGACTTTGAAAGCCCTGGAGGTCGAGGCCTGAAAAGTACGTGAGTTATTTGTATGTAATGTGACCAGCACCATCTCGCTCAGTACTGGAAAACCTTGCTGTAAGATATGCATATCCAGTGTAGTGCAGAAGGGCTGTGAAGGAGAATATATTACTTTTGAAGCTTTGGCACATGTTATTTAAAAAAAAATTTTTTTTATTTAATGCTTTTCAAGGGTTTGGGTCATTGGTGCCACTATTTGGGTGGGCAGATGAAGTCTAGAACCCGCTTAACCATTCTTGCTTGAAGCTGGTTCCTTGCCTCACTGGGTCAGCGCATCCTGAAATAGCCCTTTCTCTAAGTCACTGGTTGTAAGCACTGCTACAGATGAAGCTGAGTTGTGGTGACAAGAGTTGGCATCCACAGTCCATAGCTCTTAAAATTTTGAAGCTAAAGAATCTACTTGAGTTGAGCAAACTTGGTCTCAACTGTGTCTTGCCTTGGGAAGTAAAAGACTTTTTGGTGGAAAAGGATGATTTTTCTCATTAAGAAAAGATATCCATTAGAAATAAAATCCTAACTTTATTTTAACGTAAGGGTCCAGTATAACCTGATAACAGTTGAAAATTTTAAGAGTTACAGAAAAATGCCTGTTTTTTAATATAGATTAGAAATTCTACATGGCAAAAAGCCAAATACAATACAGTAAACAATGAACAGTATACAACTGTTCTTTCCTTTAAATTGCTGAGGACATGGCTTTGAGGTTTGTTTGAGGGGCTGGTATATTTTGCACCCTGACTAATAATGCACAGTTCTTAAATGGGAAAATGTTGAGTGTATTTTTAAAGCACTCTTTTACTAGATGGCTGTTGAATATACAGTATCAGGTCAAATTTCAGTTGACTCCTATGCAACTCTCTTGACTTATGTTATTGGGCTGAATAAGTTGCAAACCAGAACAGAATTTGTCATTGTGTAAGGCAAACATATTTTTAACATCAAATGAGCTTTGTATATATTATAAGGAGCCTGCAAAATAGAAGTTTAAAATAATGGAAGCACAAATAAAAGTATCCAATGCTTTTTCTGGGGTGGACTTAATTTGAAACAATTCTGATTTTCAGAAGGACGAAGTCAGAAGGACAAGAGAGGCTCCCGGGGTCGAGGCAGGCGAACATCTGAAGAAGAGACTCCAAAGAAGAAAAAATTAAAAGGAGGGTAAGAGACAAACAGTCACATTTGTAATGGCTCTCTGGGAAAGTTTTGTAAATTCATGAAATACTAAGCCAAGCATTCCTCGCTCTTTTGATGATACTTCCAGCTGGACAGTTTGTATTCCCAGAGCATTCTTCTACTTGGACTCTGTTTTAAATATGCCCTCTCTTCACACTTTCCCCTGGCACCAATATCAAGAGATCTTTGCATTAAGTTCTCATTCACTGGACAAGAAGTTAATATGGCTGGAACAGTGTCTGTCTCTGAGGTGGCAGGAGTACAGTTTCTTTTGCTTTCTGCAAATGTAAAGAAAGTAGCTTAGCTTTTTTTGTATGTGGCCATTTGTATTAGTTGACACTCACTTGGTTTGAAGATTAGAGTGACATGCCCATTCTGATGTTGCATCACTCTCCCAGGAAAGAATCTCAACTCTATTTTTCATATGCTGTAATTAAAAGGACAATGTCAATTTAAATATTTTGAAAGTGATTACAAAAAAATTCCAGTTTCTCATTAAGCATCCTTAAATAGCGTGGCCTGATATCTTAAAAAAATTATAAGTCTTTTATTGCTCCTGTTGATGTCTATAATGGTCTTTTCAGCAATAGTGCTGTCAAATATATGAATAAATAAACTGGAAAAAGAGAAGAATATTACATTCTTTCAGTTGTAGGACTCTTGGCTGTTACTTGAAACCAGAGTTCAAAATTTTCAGATAAAAATACGATTTTGCTACTACAACTGAAAAGGGTAGACTCTCTTTACATTCCTGTTGTTTCTAGTTGGTCATCAACTACATTTTGCTATGTTTACCATTACTTTCTAAATAGTAGTCCCTTTATTTGTATGTATTGTATGCTGCAAATTTTTCCACTTCTTTACATTAAAACTCATATAAATTTGTTTTGACCAAAGCTCTAAATTATCCAAATTCATTTGTATTTGTAATTAATGTGTTTCCTAAGCCTTCATAATTGCTTTTTACACTCAAGATATATTTAAACTTTCAAGTGGAACTAGTTCTCTATGAAATACAGTTTTAAATGAGCAAAAGTAATTGGCTCTCACTTAATATTCAGTAGTATTGCTCCCTCCACAGATCTGACTTTGCTGATACCATCCTGTCTGTTCACCCCTCGGATGTCCTAGACATGCCAGTGGATCCCAATGAGCCCACATATTGCTTGTGCCACCAGGTGTCCTATGGAGAAATGATTGGCTGTGACAACCCTGATGTAAGTGCACAAGATTAGTTACATCCGGCAAGGGACATAAATGGCTAGTAGGGAAGGAGAGCTAATAACTGATGACATCAAGAAAGCTGAGGTGTTTACTGCCTATTTTGTTTTATTCTTCACTAAAAAGATTAATGATGACCAGATACTCAACACAAATTAATATTGACAACGAAGGGGAAGAAATACATGCCAAAATAGGGGAAAAACATGTTAAAGAATATTTAGATAAATTAGATATATTTAGGTCACCAGGGCCTGATGAAATTCATCCTAAGGTACTTAAGGAACTAGCTGAAGCATTCTCAGAGCCATTAGCAATTATCTTTGAGAATTCCTGGAGGATAGAAGAGGTGCAAAAACACTGGAGAAGGGCAAACATAGTATCTATCTTTAAAAAGGGGAACAAGGACCCAGGGAATTATAGACCAGAGTAACTTCAATACCTGGAAATATACTGCAGCAAATTATTGAACAATCAGTTTGTAAGCACCTGGTGGATAATAGGGTAATAAGGAATAGTCAGCATGGATTTGTCGAGAACAAATCATGCCAAACCAACTTAATTTCCTTCTTTGATAGGACTGCTGACCTAATGGATGGGGAGAAGCAGTAGACGTGATACACCTTGATATTAGTAAAGCTTTTGACACAATTCCACATGACATTCTCATAAGTAAACTAGGGAAATGTGGTCTAGATTAAATTACGGTAAGGTGAGTGCACAACTGGTTGAAAGATCATACTCAAAGAGTAGTTACTAATGCTTTGCTGTTATATTGGGAGAGTGTATCTAGTGGGGTCCAGCAGGTGTCAGTCCTTGTCTGGTATTTAATATTTTCATTTATGACTTGGATAATGTAGCAGACAGTATGCTTATAACATTTGCAGATGACACCAAGCTGGGAGGGGTTGTAAGCGTTTTGGAGGACATGTTTTAAAATTCAAAATAACCTTGACAAATTGGAGAATTAATCTGAATTCAGCAAGAAGAAATTCGATAAAGACAGGCGTATAAGGAAAAATCAAATGCACACCTACAAAATAGGGAATAACTGCATAGGTGGTGGTAGGACTGAAAAGAATCGGGTTTAAATGGATCACAAATTGAATGAGAGTCAACAGTGTGATGCCGTTCTGAAAAAACACTAATATCATTGTGGGCTGTATTAACAGAAGTGTTGAATGTAAGACACGGGAGGTAATTGTCTTGCTATCCTTGGCACTCGTGAGGCCTATGTTATAGTACTGTGTACAATTGTGGGCCCCACACTTTAGGAAAGATGAGGACAAAGTGAAGAAGGTCCAGAGGAGAGAAACAAAAATGATAAAAGGTTTAGAAAATCTGAACTATGAGGAAAGGTTAAAAAAAATCTGGCCATGTTTAGTTTTGAGTAAGGACAACTGAAGGGGGGACCTGATAACAGTCTTCCAGTATGTGAAGTGCTATTATAACGAGGACAGTGATAAATTGTTTTCCATGTCCACTGAATATAGAACAAGAAGTAATGGGCTTAATCTGCAGCAAGGAAGATTTAAGTTAGATATTAGGAAAAACTTTCTAACTATAAAGGTAGCTAAGCTCTGATACAGGCTTCCAAAGGAGTTTATGGAGTCCACGTCTTTGGAAGCTTTTAAAAATAAATTGGTCAGGGAATGTTCTAGGTTTATTTGGTACTGCCACAGCCCAGGAGGTTGGACTTGACTTCTTGAGGTCCCATCCAGCCCTACATTTCTCTGATTCTATGAAGATGGCTTATATTTTTTTGAAGGTACACTCTGGATATTGTTTTTACAGTAGCAAGAATCTGTACCCTGCACAACTTCACAGCACAAATACATGTGATGAGGAAATCTGCATTAGTAGGCCATCTGTTCCTAGTTTCAAATGTGTTGAATGCTAAGTGTCCATTTTTGTTCCTTTCTGAACTGCAGTGTCCAATTGAGTGGTTTCACTTTGCTTGTGTGGACCTCACCACAAAACCAAAAGGGAAATGGTAAGTAGGAGCCACAGGTTCTGTTTGTTTGTTCTCTTCTGACTACCTCTCTCCAATTGTGAAAAAATTTGGTCATCTTGACCTGTCTTGGTGCATGAGTTTTGCTCTCATTAACATGCAGGCTTATAACCTATGTTGTTAGGGAATCATATATGTGTGGATGTACATGATACATTAGGAGACATCTATTTACATTTCTAAAGGCTTCTTCCATTGAAGTCAGTGGTAAAACTCCCCTAGATTTTAATAGGCTTAGAATAAGGCCCTAACGGGATATTTCAAGTTGCAAACATTTATAAGATATCTGCCTCATCAGAACAATTCACAAAAAATTAACAAAAAACGTACAGTTGTATGTACATCACATTCCTGCATGGTATATTTACTATATCACTGGGAACGTATAAGCTTTTTTTTTTGTGTGCTCTCATCTCAAAGAGAGGGAGTAATTTATTTGGTTCAGCTATTTTTTAAGAACATACATGTTATGGTGAGAAGGTGTCTTTCACACTTAAAAAATCAATTTGTTTTGTTCTGATAATGAAAACCATGTTTATTTTAAAATGGGGCTGACGACCTCCCTTCTGCCCATCACCCTCAAAACACCACAACTTCCTTTCCTAGTTGCTCAAATTTCCTGTCCCCATTTCAATGAAATGTCCTTCCTCCATCTTTGTGCTCTGTAATGTTACTGAATCAACAAAAGAAACTGATGTCCACATAGCTGCTTTTATTTTTTTCTCCAAAATAGTGAAGAGCTCCCAGGCAAAATATTTATCTGTTGGAGCTGAATACAATGCTTTTCTGTCCCTAGGTTCTGTCCCCGTTGTGTTCAGGAAAGGAAGAAAAAGAAGTAAGGAAGGGGAATGTACACTGAGTCAAGAAGAAGAGTTTAATATATTTCTTACATATTGCAATATTATATTTTAGTTTTTGACTTACCTTCCTTCTTGTTTTGATTTGATATTTAATTGTCCAACAGCCAGTTGTAATTCTTATTTCAAAAGAAGACGACGACTTGATGAGGGAGGGTAGGATTTTTGAGAAAGTTGCCACAGGTATTTTATTTAAGTTATTCTCATATAGCACTGACAGTTGTTACTATGAAATACTTGGAACAGCCCACAGCTGAAATTTTTGCTAATCCATTGGAATCTGTGAAACTGCCTAAGGCATTGCAGAGGACTGAGAGAACTACATTTTCAGCATGGTAAATTGCCACTACTGGAATAATGTAGGACTGAAGCTATGCCTAATGTATATGAAGGATCTCTATATAACTGCAACCTGCATGAAGTACGTTCATCCATTTAGGAGTGAAGTCCATTTTTAGTGTGTGTACAGTCCTATAGCACTGAAGACAACATGCAGGCCAGTGAACTATTTCCTGTATCTTATTTCCCCAAAGCCATGTATTGTCTGTAATTTTGGTGAAGCATGCTTTGTGTATGTGTGTATCTAAAGTTGTACATCTCTTCTTATTGGGATTTCTGTTTAATTTTGCATTGCCACCTTTGGACTTGATCTGAGGCTGACATCCAGGCCCCTCATTTGAATTCCTTTCTCCTCCCATAAACGTTTGTCCATTCTGGAGGAAAATCGTTTTTAAGTAGCAAGAGATCTGCCCTGGATTGTGTCAGAGTGGCAGTGGTAGCAAGACAGAGTGCAAACCTTCCTGCCAACAACCCATTTTGCTGGAAATGCCTTAAATTCTTTATTGTGAAGAAAAAACCTAGTGTGGTGTTAGGAAACTAGTGAGATCATGAAATAAAATGAAGGCCTTATGTTGCACTTTGGTAAATAATCAGAAAAACAGGCTTTAGGAGGAGAATAAGTAGAGAGGAGAAGTAATAAGATACAGATTCTTGTGATGGTGCTGCAAACCCGATATGGAATCACTGACTTTAACTCTATTGCAATTTTTCTAATTTTAATCAGCATCCATCATGAACCACTGCTAATAAAATAGAAGTCCACGCAGTAGAAGTGTTTTTAAAGGGACTTCTTGCTTGTTTGGTGGGAAATCTTCCTGCTTTTGATTTCTTTGAGCTGCTTTTCAGGTCAACAGATAAAATGTAAATCTTGCTATCATTAGAGTCTCATACCCTACAGTGGAAAGGAGAAATCCAGGAGGAAAATAAAATATTCCACACAAGTCCCTTGTTCTCCCCTCTCCCCCCTATGACTTAGCTGTGCTTGGTGTAGGAACTGGGAGGAGAGGTAAAGATGGGTTTGTTGCTTCTGTACTTCCCATATTCTGGAACTCACCTGCCTATGGCTACAAGGGGCTGTAACGGTATGGCCCACTGTAGACCACTGGAGTGTCAGAAAGGGGTCTGCAGCGTAACAGAACCAGGCCCACATTAGCCTTACAATAAAACAGAAAAGTAAGCACAGAAGACAGACTTGCATAGTCATAATTCTAACTGAAAAAACAAAAAAGATGGTCTTTCTGTTACAGGTGGATCATTGGATGACCTTTGTGTGCATTTTATGATGAAAGGATGTAAAACACAATCTCCTTTCATGCATCACACTATTTGCATCTGGCTTTATAGAAGTTACCAGTTAAACAAAAATGTCATAGAAAACTCCTTTTAGTATCAGTGTAGTTATCTGTGAATATATTACGATTGTCACATCAACTGTGAAAAAAGTGTCTCCAGGGCTCTGTAGTTTAAAGTGTGATGATGTACATATCCCCGTTATGTCCCATCACTCCACATGATATATATGAAGTTTTCATATTCACAAGACTATATTTTTTGGCATTTTAAAACAAATACACCAAAAATATGTGCACAGAACTTAGCAACAGATTGCTGGAAGAAAGTGGGGAGAAAGCACAATTGCACAAAGCTGGATTTGGGAATGTGGTCATCCCTTTTTTGTGTCTCATCATGGAGTGTAGGCAGTGGCTCTGCCTATGTCTAGAGAATAAACCTTTTCATGATGCCTCATGAATCAGTATGTAGTTCAGTAGCCAGTAAATATACCTGTACCTCATTATCCTGTTACACTGGATTACAAGTCAGAACGTCACTGTCCTGAAGATTGTAATACTGAAGACTCAGTCTTCATTTCCCCCTCCATTCAAAGATACAATATCGTAGGCAACAGTAATTTTTAAAAATGCTTTGTGAAATAATTACCATCGATCGTAAGTGTTTGGTTAAACTGATTCTCAAAACCCAACATACTTCTTGGGACGTGTTGCTGTATATGCACTATTGTAGAACCAAGCAGTTACAGATTTATCAATGCAAAGCTGATTAACATAAACTTAAAAGAGAGTTGCATAGGGCAGCAAATTATTTAGTGATTTTTGTCTGGGTGGCTGTGGCCTGGAAGAATTGATGCTTTCTATTATAACCAGGGAAGCAAAAGACCTAGAGCTAGCACTATGTTATCAGTCCTAAGAATGAAAGATATCTATGAGGACTACAAACACTAGGTAAGATGACAGACATACTTTGCAGTACAACCTCTCAAATGTATCAGATCATCTGAGTTGGAAAAGAGTTTGAGCAATAGAGCTGTCCCACATGGAACATACCCTAACAAACAGAGGCTTTAGTAATTAGTTATCACAGACTTAATAATATCCGTTTGCCCATTCATTTCTGAGTTTAGGGTTTTTTGCTCTTCTTTAGACAGGAAGATCAGTAGCCGTGATCTTGGTCATTAAATAATTAAAGTCCTTCTGTATTTTGAATGTGCAGCGTTAAATATACATTGCCTTTGTGGAGAGGGATGGACAGAACTATGAGAGATTTAAAAGGAATGTTCCACTAAAATTGTCAAGAAAAGCTTTTTCAGGCACCTATATATTTTGTGGTGTTCAGCTTTATCATAATTCATCCAAATTGGAAATGATGTAACTTTAAACTGAATGTTATATATTATTTTCAAAGGAATTAGATCTGTTCCCTTTGTAAATGGAAGAGAATGTTATAAATCTTTTTATTAAAAAAATGTAAAAATGTATAGCTGTATTTTTGGATTATGTTATAGATAATGGATATATTGTTATAAATAAAGTATTTTTGGGAATAAAAGTCTGAAATCACATCGTTTCAGGGTTCCAGGCTAAAATTGTGCAGAAAGTGAACATACACAGATACTGCCATAAATAATGGGATGGATGTATATCTCTCAAACGCATGTCTTGGTCTAGACTAATGACTATTATTAGCTCTGTTAGCTTTGTATTTAACACAGGACTTTATGGCAGGAGTGGGACCCATTTTATATGCTTGAAACCTGGGAAGCAAGTTATTCTTCGAGTGATTGCTCATATGCATTCCACTTAGGTGTGTGTGCGCCCTCATGCACGGCCTCCGGAGAACTTTTTCCCTAGCAGCCCCCTGTAGGGGCCGGTCTCGGCGCCCCCTGGAGTGCCGCCCTCATGCCACCGGCGCCTCCCCTCCTCAGTTCCTTCTTTCCGCCCATGACGCTCATCGGGAACAACTCTTGCTCCTCGCAAGTCTTTCTTCCCTAATGTAAGTAGTTAGATAGCAGTTCACCCTGAACTAAGTTACTTTCCAGTTAGATAAGGACCTTTAGTTAGAGTAGGAAAGGGCCTTAGGGCTCTGGGCGACCCAGCTATGCTGGGCTCGCCGGGGTTCAAACCCTGTGCTGGCTGCGGGAAGGCACGTCCTGGCCACCTGGGTTTAAGATACACCCGCTCCCCATCAGTGCCTTGAGCGTGGGCGGGGAGGGGAAGCGGCACCGTCCAGCCATTCCCCGCCAGCGCCAGGCTTGACTCAGCACCGAGCAGCACCCCTGGTGCCGAAGAGGAAGAGCAGCACGTGGAGCATGGACACTCCCCTGCACCGTGGGTACAGGCAGGGTCGAGGGCGGGGATGCACCAGCCACGGCCTGTCGAGCCCTCTCCGGAGCCTGCATCCCCGTGCAGGGAGCCACCCCCGACTCCTGGGAGTGGGAGAGTGCCCCTGCCAACGCCGTCGGCACCGGAGGCTTTTTGGCAGCAAGAGGCTTGTCGGCCTGCTTACGCCGCCTCCGCCTCTCTCCCCCCCCCGCCCCGAGGGAGAAGGGGTTGGTGCCCCAGGGCAAGCCCGCGTTGGGTCCCCCTGAAGAGCGGTGGAGACCCCCAGTACGGGGAAGCAATCTCCCGCTGGACGTCAACGGGGGTAAGCAATACGCTCCCCCAGGATGGACCCGGCACCTGGGGTACTTGCTGCACCCGGACCTGCTGACAGAAGGAGGGAGGGCCTGCTTGGTGCAGGCCTAGCAAGCCCTGCTTGGCAGCAGGAACCCTCCGCACAGGTTGCGTATTGGGTTAAGTAAATACGGTCCACCTCGTGGACAGAGTTCTGGGGCATCCTGAGTATCTGCTCCAGCTAAAGCCCAAGGCCTAGTCCTGGCCTCATTGAAGATTCACGGGTCACTCGTCTTGGCCTCCCTTCAGCTGTTCGAAGGGATGTCCCTGTTCTGGCTCCCCCAGATCAGCCACCTGCCTCAAGAGTGCAGTGAGTTTTATCTGCAGGCATGCGACCCAGTGCCTTGTTGGGATCTCGACCTGGCCTTCTCGAGATGCTCAGGGCCCCCTCTTGAAATCACGTCTCTATGCCCCGGCTCATGCTTTCATAGAAGGTAGTCCCTTCCCCGCCCCTGGCGGCTATCACTTCAGCAAGATGCTTCTCCGGCACTAAGGCCGGGACCTTGGAGCCTCCTTATACAGTATTCTATAAGACAAGGTCCAACTTTGCCAGCATCTGGCCTTTCTACCCAGGATGGGTTCCTATCTTTCATTGTATTCAAGATAAATTTTCTCCCCATGTTTTTTCCAAACCACATGGCGGGGAGGAGGTGAGGAGATCACATTCGCTGAAATGTAAGGAGCCCTAGCCCTTTGAGTCGGGCATACATAGCTGTTCCAGGAAGTGAACCCCTTGTTACAGCGGTAATCCAGGTGGAAAGGTCACCACCGCGTCTCCCCGCGGACCACCCCATGCATCAAGTACCGCTCTGTGCTTCTGAAAAGCACCACTTTCAGAGGTCATCACAGTGCCCTCAACCAGTGCCCGGGCCACACCCATAGTGGGCACCTTTGCACAATACCTGCAAAGCCACCACCGGGTCGCCAGTGCACACTTTCATGTCGCACTACGCCGGCAGACGAGGGAGGGCGCAAGTTTCGGCAGAACTGTGCTGCGGGCAGCTCACCTATAACTCCTACCCACCTCCAGAACATGGCTTGGTAATCACCTAAGTGGAATGCATATGAGCAATCACTCGAAGGAGAAAACATAGTTACTTACCAGTAACTGTTGTTCTTCGAGATGTGTTGCTCATATCCATTCCACATCCATTCTCCATCCCCGCTGTCGGAGTTGGCAGAAAGAAGGGACTGAGGAGGGGAGGGGCTGGTGGCACCCTATATACCGCCGCATGAGGGCAGCACTCCAGGGGGCGCCGAGACCGGCCCCTACAGGGGGCTGCTAGGGAAAAAGTTCTCCAGAGGCCGTGCACACACCTAAGTGGAATGGATATGAGCAACACATCTCGAAGAACAACAGTTACTGGTAAGTAACTATGTTTTCGAGTGCTTGCTCATGTCCATTTCAATGTAGGTATATGCATGTCATATGGACCACTGCTGGAAGCTTTTTCTCCAGTGGTATTGTTCAGGTCAGCTGTGGTACGCCCTGGAGTGGCACCCTCATAGCACTGTATATAGATGACCACCCATCACCCTCTCAGTTCCTTTTTTTCATCTGTGACTGTTGCTGGAACACTTCTGTCTCTTCGCTCTGCAAGTTCTTCCTCAGTGGTACCTGTAATTGAGTGTAAATAGTTTGTTAATAGTTGTTGTTAGATAACAGTAGTTAGTTAGTTTCTCACCCGGCGGGCTTCTCCGACCGGGTTCAGAGCATGCCTTGCCCCCAAAGTTTTAAAATATGTGCCACTTGCCCCAGCAAGATCCCAGTGAGTGACTCACATGAGTACTGCCTAAAGTGCCTGGGAGAGGGGCACATTCCTTCTAAGTGCTACATTTTGTGTGAACTTTAGGCCAAGGACAAAGAGGGAGACAGCAGACTCAAGTCTCTCCTAATGGAAGCGGTACTCTGTCTGGCCTCCAAGAACCAGACGGACTCGGCACCATCTATTGCCTCAGCATGCAGTGCCCCAGCATCAGTAAGGGACCCACAGCACAGCCCAAGGTCCCGGCACTGGGGCCTGCTAGGCACTGACACTCCACACTGGCATCGAGGAAAATTGTGCCAACAAACTGGCATCACTTACTGTCACCAGTGCCCTGCAAGAAGACTAAGACGTTGGATAGGGTCACTTCCCAGCAAAGAAGCAGTGGGCAAGATCTGTGTCATACTGCCCATGTCCCAGGGTTTCCCAACTGGCACCATTAACTCCAGCCCAGGTGGAAGAGCTGTCGAATCCAGTGCGCTTGGACTCATTGATGGTGAGCCTTGCAGAGGATTCTACCCTGGCTCCTCTGACTACCCTGGTGGCATTCACTCAGCAAGGAGTCTGCTGACCCAACACCTTTCCTTTCCCAGAGATGTGCCAGGAATATCATCCCAGATGCCACATCACCTGGCTGAATCAAGACAGGGACCAAGCACAGGGAAACTGGCAGTGATGTTGAGGCAGCAATCCTTCCGGGAAACCTCACGTAGCATGCCACAGCACTGATCAAGGTCTTGGTCTTAGTGTTTGAGCTCTCAACGCCGTTCGTATTCTTGACACAGATCAGGATTATGGAGTTGATGTCCAGCACTGTTTGCACTCACGGCACCATTCCAACTTGAGCTGCTGATGTGTATCACAGTGCTGGTCTTCCTCCCAGGCATCAGGACATGTTACAACACCTTTCCTCATCTTTTCATGGCTCTTTCACTTCATGCCAATCTACATCTTGGCCCCATTCAGCCCCACAACATCAGAGCTCTACACCCGATGGCATGGCACCCCCATGGTGACCTAAAAGCGAGTCATCAGACTCTGGGTCAAGGGCATCATCCTATATGTCTCAAAGTCATAGGAGACTTGTGGGACAGGAGCACGGTCTAGGTGCCCAAGCCACCATACCTGCATGGTTTCCACCCCAGTGCCAAGTTCCATCTCACTGGCTTGTATGGGCCCTGTGGGCCACCCATGCCCCTCGAAGCTCACGCACGGGACTGTCCCAATTCTCATTATCTGTAGGCGGAGCGCCTCCTCTGTCCCCTCTGAAAGAGGCTCAGCGATTGGAGCAGAGAATCCAAGAATCTGGGCCCTCAGGACTCCCTGGTACATGAGGCACTAGACCAACAGGAGGGGCAAGAACCCAAATTGGCCAAAGCCACATCGTCCTTCTGCCCAGACAAGATGATAGTGGGCACAGCACTGAAGCCAATTCAGGATGACTTTAAGTCGCACCAACAGGTCCTGAGAAGGATGGCTCAGAATCTCAAACTGAAGATTGAGGAGATAGGGCCAGAGCAGACTCCTCTGATAGACATATTAGCACTTCCTAGACAGGCGAGTCACCATATCAAGGCCCATCAAGATGCTGTGGCAAACGTCTGCCTCCCTGCAAACCATAGCTAAGTGGGTTGAAAGAAAATATTTTGTGCCCTCTGAAGGTTATGAGTATCTATACATGTACCCACCACCCAGTTCCCGTTTTGTCACTGCGGCCAATGAGAGAGAATGGCAGGGACAGCAAGGACCACTGCCAAAGGCAAGAAACACAAAAAAACTGGACTTCTTGGGCAGGAAAATCTACTCAACGGGGTCTTCAGCTGCAAATTGAGAATCACCAGGTTCTCCTGAGAAGATATGATTTTACTCCTTGAGGGGGAGATCTTCAAGTTCAAAGAACTTCTGCCAGATCAGAGTTTGGAGCATTGGTGGAAGAGGGCAGGGTGATCACCAAAGCATCACTTCAAGCAGCCCTAGATTCAGTGGACACAGCAGCTCACACAACAGCAACAGTGGTTGTCATGCATTGTAGTTCATGCTTCAGACGTCCAGGCTACCTTATGAAGTTCCACAGACTATACAGGACCTCCCGTTTGAAGGGCAATCACTCTTCTCCAAGCAAACGGATACTCAGCTGAATAGCTTAAAAGACTCTCAGGCAACTTTGAAATCATTGGGCCTTCATACTCCAACGTCCTCTAGAAAGCACTTTCAACCTCAAACCTTGAATCGCTTATATTCACCTCAGCACAGACAGGATCTAGAAAGACAACGTCATAAGGGGTTCTGTAGACGTTTCCATAACTCCACATCAGTCTCTATATCTGCATCAATGAGACAGCCACAAGGGCCCAGAGAGAGCTTTTGAAGGCACGCCTGAGGATGGTGCATCAATCTACAGCCTGGATCCTATTCCTGTTCCTATGTTTGGCGACTAGTTGTCCCATTTTTACTGTGCCTGGGCCAGCATCACAGCAGACCAATGGGTGCTCTGCACGGTGGAGGTGGGATGCACTCGCTAACTCAATTTCTGGCCTCCCCACTGCTACCCCTCCTCCATCTCTCTTGAGAGACCCTTCTTACAAAAGACTACTGTTTCAAGAGTTATAGTCACTCCTGAAGGTAGGAGAGGTAGAGGAGGTCCAGTGACTTCAAGAAACATGGGCTTCTATTCCAATTACTTTTTGATCCCAAAGTCCAACAGGGACCACAAGCCTTTCTAGAGGTGCGAAACCTCAACAAGTTCATGAAGAAACTGAGGTTCCACATGATCTCCCTATCCTTTATTATCCCATTCTTGGATCCAGAAGACTGGTATGCCACCCTCGACTTAAAGGATGCATAGTTCCACATAGGAATATTTGAGGGTCACAGAAAGTACCTATGTTTTGTAATAAATCACTGCCATTATCAGTTCGCAGTACTTCCCTTTGGTCTATCCACAGCCCCAAGGTTCTTCACAAAGTGAATGTCGGTAGAGGCAGCCTTCCTCAGGAGGGTAGGAGTCCAGGTGTACCCATACCTGGACAACTGGCTCATCAAGGGCCAATCCAAGGAGCTAAAGGAAGACCATGTGAGATTCGTTCGGTTCTTTCAATCACCTGGGCCTCATGGTGAAAGAACAAAAATCAACCCTTGTACTGATTCAGAGGATGGAGTTCATAGGAGCAGTGCTTGACTCATCCCAAACCAGAGCCTTCCTTCTGGAGAGTCATTTCAAGACCACAGTGGATCTAGTGCTCAATCTAAGGAAGTACCCTACTACCACAGCGAAGGTCTGTCTAAAGTTCCTGGGCCACATGACCTCCTGCAACTACATGATGCAACACTCTTGTCTCAGGATGAGACCCCTCCAAACATGGGCTGACATCAATGCACCAAACCAGCACTCACTGGACAGGATAGCGACAGTTCCTCCTTCAGTTATCTGCTCCTGTCTGTGGTGTGTGGATCTGCTCAAGGTATGCAAAAAGGTCCTCTTTGCAAGACCCAGCCCTTCAATGTCACTGGTCACTAATGCCTCGGACATGAGCTGGGGAGCACACCTGGGAGTCCTCAAAACTCAGGGCCTGTGGGAAGCGGAAGATTTGAACCTTCACATCAATATCAGAGAACTGTGGGCAGTACACTTAATCTGTCAGGCATTTCAATCCACCCTGCGGGGGAAGTGCATCACTGATGATATCACGGCAATGTTCTCTATAAACAAACAAGGGGGTGTACATTCGTTGCTCCTGTGTCAGGAAGCACTGAACTTGTGGGAGCTCTGCATAGCCCGATCGATCCCCCTAGAGACTTTTTACCTGTTGGGATGACAGAACAACCTGGAGGATCACTTGAGCAGGTCCTTTGTCGTCACGAATGATCCATTTGTCTGGACATTCTCATTACTGTCTTTCAGAAGTGGGGATTTCCCCAAGTAGACCTGTTTGCAACCAACCTCAACAAAAAACGTCCCCAGTTCTGCTCATACCTGAGACATAACTGGAGCTCTCTATCAGATGCCTTTCTTCTACCGTGGGTGAGGGGGCGCAATTGCTATACACTTTCCCTCCTACAGCTTTGATTCACGAAGTATTGCTCAAGATGCGAAGGGACATGGCTCAGATGATCCTCATGATTCTGGCATGGCCCCAACACTAGTTCACGTTAGTGAACCTCTCGGTAGATGAACCTATCAGCCTAACTCTGCTCCCGGACCTGATCTCCCAAGAGAATGGACGCTTACTTCACCCGAACCTCGTGTCTCTCCATCTGAAGGCATGGAAGTTGTGTGGCTGAAAGAGTTGGAACGAGCATGTTCAGTGGATGTTCAAATGATCCTTATGGGTAGCAGGAAACTATCCACCAGAAGGGTGTACCTGGCAAAGTGGAAGAGGTTTACTATATGGTCAGTTTGGAAGGGTGTCTGGCCAGGCAAAGCGCTCCTACTTCTAATTCTGGACTATCTACTTCAACTCAAGACGGAAGGCCTTGCATTCTCATCCATAAGGGTTCACCTAGCCGCAATCTGTGCCTTTTATCCACTGGGGAACGGCCACTCGATATTTTCAAACTCAATTTGCTCACGATTCTTAAAGGGCCTAGAGCACTTGTACCCTCAGGTATGCAAATCGGTACCACTGTGGGATCTTAACTTAGTACTGTCTAAACTCATGGGGCCTCCATTTGAGCCGCTAGCAATGTGCTCCCTGCTCCACCTGTCATGGAAGGTGGTCTTTTTGGTGGCTATCACTTCGGCTAGGAGGGTCTGAGCCTCTGTATACATTCTTTTTTTAAAGATAAGATATGGCTCCATCCCCATCTGTCCTTCCTACCAAAGGTGGTCTCTCATTTTCACCATACTCAGGACATTTTCCTCCCAGTGTTTCACCCAAAACCTCACTCATCCAGAGAGGAACAGAGACCTCACTCCTTAGATGTCAGACAAATACTGGTCTTTTACATAGAGAGAACCAGGCCCTTTCAGAAGACTACCCAACTCTTTGTGGCCGTCATGGAAGGATGAGAGGAGAACCAGTTTCTACTCACAGGATATCCTCCTGGATCATGTCCTGCACCTGGGTGTGTTACAACCTGGCAAAGGTACCACTCCCGCACTTAACAGCACACTCCACAAGATTGCAAGCTTCATCTGTGGCCTTTGTGGCTCAAGTCCCTATCTTGGATATCTGCAAAGTGGTGACCTGATCATCCATCCACACATTCTCTTCTCACTATTTGATTACGCAGCAAGCAGGAGATGCCACAGCCTTTGGTCAAGCAGTCCTCTAGTCTGGTTTGCAACATAACTCCGATCCCATCTCTTAGATCTGCTGGCTTGAGAATCACGGACATTGGAATGGACATGAGCAAGCACTCGAAGAAGAAAAAAGATGGTTATTAACCTTTCCATAGCTGTTGTTCTTCAAGATGTGTTGCTCATATCCATTCAAAAAACCTGCACACCTACCCCTCTGTCGGTGTTGCTGGCAAAAAGAAACTGAGGGGATGGCGGCTCCCTATATCCTGTGCTATGAGGGCGCCACTCCAGGGGGCACCAGAGCTGACCTAGACAATACCACCAGGGAAAAAGCTTCCTTCAGTAGTGCACACGACACACATACACCTACACTGAGCAACATATCTCAGAGAACAACCGTTACAGAAAGGTTAGTAACCATCTTTTCTCTAAATCTTATCCGCTGTCTGTATGGTGGTGCTGGAGTGAGGATCATACTGCTACTCACTAGCTCTGACCATTGTAGTCAATGTGCCAATTATGCAATATCTTTGCGGTTGCGGCACCTGCCCCTTGAGCCTAGTAGTACCTTGTCCCTTGAACCACAAGTACAGGTTCTCCCAGGATTGACCCTTTTTTGAGATAGCTATCATGGGGAATCTGTAAGGATTTTCTATACACACTGCCAGCTGTCCAGTTTTATGGGCTCAGGATCATCCTGGATGTCTTGGGGAAGGGTTGTACCTCAGAGGTGGCAACCCAAAGTGATTCTGCTAATGTTCAAACTTAAAATATATACCTTGTGCAACAACATCCGGCTCTCTCCATGGTCACATCTCTAGCCAGCTATTTTATGGCACCTGTTTAAGGACTGGGCCTGTAGCTTTTGTAAGTGAGGCTTTGTACCCAAGTAGTTTCCTACTTCTTTCTGACAATCTCCTTTGTCAAGGTCACATCATGTTGTGGGAACATTAATTATAAACTACCCCAATCAGTTTTCAAAGTGCAAGGGGCACCAAGTCAGAACAGTAGCATTTTCTATGTGTCAACAACTAAAAGTGCACAGCAGAGGAGAATCAGGCCCATCGTAGACTCAGTGCTATCCACTATGCCTTAATGAGTGTGTGTTTCAGCAGGAGGATGCTGGTTGGATGCTGCTTTTTCAACAGGAGATCAGATCAAATTCTGAACCCTGAAATCAGGAAGAATCTTGGTATGTTTTTGGTTGAGTCTTGATTAGATATAAACTAGTGTATTTGTGGGGAAATTGAGTGATGGTCACAGATGTAGGGAACATTTATCTGGAGGTTGAAAGGGAAGCAGCAATGGGATATGGGAAGGGGAACTGACCTGTATAATTATAGTGTTTGTAAAATTAAAGCCTAATAGAAGAAAAATGCACATTAAAAAAAAGTAGTAGAACTTAATTCCTGACAGTGTCAAAAGAAAACCAGAGAGACTGTATCCCTGCTCCATGGAGCTTATACTATAAATAGCTAAACAGAACAAATGCACAATAAATCAAAATGTTGATAAATGTACTACAGCTCACATCTCTGAAAGTCCAGTGGTTCTCCCGTAGCTGAAGAGAAGAGTTCTCATAGGGGATCAAGAAGACTTCAGCACATTGATGTCTTCGTATTAGGGGACACCACAATGCAAACAAACTATAATTTGCATAACTGTGCAAATCAGATTTCACCTTTATAGTTTCAATGAGGGTGCTAGTAAAGAGAAATACAAGGTTTTAAGCACCAATGGTGCAATCTCTTGTAGGGATGTGTTTTGTTTTTCGGGGAGTTTTGGGCTGTACTTTTGGATTTTCTAATTTAGACTGACTTGTGCATGTGTATGGGTAGGGTTTTGTGGCCTGCCTTGTGCGGGAGGTCAGACTAGATGATCATATTGGTCCCTTCTGACCTATGAGTCTATGAGTCTACATACCAACTATCCCAAATTGTTATAGGTGGCAGGGCTGTTGGCACTACCTATTACATAGGTTGCTTGACAATCTTCATTCTAAGATAGGCCCTGTTTTCAGTTATGATTTTCCCAAATTTAATCAATTTGGCCTTGGATTTTCCACACTGGGTGTCTGCATTTTAAATTTGGCACGAGGGTGGCCTTTGTGCCAGGTATGTGTCTTTTGCCATCTCCATGAGAATCTGCCAAAATTCAGCCAAGTTTATAAGCCTTTGAAAAATTGCAGTTTGCACATGTTCTGGAGAGGCTTGTGTGAACACAGCTAAAAATCTCCAAAATTTTCATTCACACTGAGCAAGCTTTTTTCCCCTGCAATTGCATCTCTGGGTTACTGTAGACCAGACTAGAGCTAGGCACCGGAACTAAGAGGATCCCTGTATCTCCTCTGCTGTCAATGCTCTCCTGCTGTCACCCAGACAGCAAGAAGGTTGCTTGATTCAAATACAGAGCAGACAAAAAGTCTGTGTAGAGGGGCGCTACAGTACAGGAAGCTGGTAGGTGGAGAGTGGGAAATCGCAGTGGGAAATTGCAACTGGGAGTTGGGGACGGGGGAATACTGGGACTGGGCAAGACACGTGGGGATAAGAAGCCAAGAAGGTGTGCATATGTGGGAACTGGGAATGGGAACAGGGTGGAAAGCTGGGAGTGGGAGTAGGAGGGGGATGGGGCAGAAAGGAATCAAGCCTGGGGGAAACTGGCAGAAGATTCTGTGCCCACTAAGAGAACACTCCCCTCATATTCCTAAGTCTCACCATTCCTCTGCTGTCAGCAAATATTTGAAACACAATGGAAAAATCTCATCCCCCTCTACTCTGCATAGAACATGGCAACCTAGTGAATTGCTATCATTTATTCTCTTAGCTCAAGTGGCAGAGATCTGTGCAGGGAATCTAACGTTCCAGCCCTGCTGCTGATATATGCGGGTGTCAATACAATACCACATGATGGAATTTCTGTTTTTTATATTCACTTTTTTAAAAACCTAGAAAATAAAAAACAACATTAAAATAACATCATGAAATGAAGCACTCGGAAGTTAGGAAACGCCAGAATGAAGGTTGTCCGAGGCACCTACTCCAAAAAGAGTTACTTTATGATGTAAGGCCCCGATCCCCCAAACACTGGTTTAATAAGTAATAGCTAGCTGTTACATATCACTTCTTATCCATAGATCTTAAAGCACTTTACCAAGGAGAGATGGTTCATCGTCCCAGCGTCATGGACGGGGAAACTACTTACGCACGTGCTTACCTTGATTCGCCCAGGTAGCCTCCTGGGAGCGAATGGAGCTAATGCCACAAGTACGGTGAGGCGTGTGAGCGGAGGTCTCCTCACCAAAGGCCAGGCTGCAGGGTACTAGGTCCATACTGCTAGGGGTGACCAGACGTCCTGATTTTATAGGCACAGTCCCGCTATTTGGTGCGTTTTCTTACACAAGCGCCGAGTACCCCTCCGCCTGGCGGATTTTTCACACTTGCTCGCTGGTCACCCTGGTACGGGTGGAAGCAGGCAGGGCCCAAGCATGTTTTCCGGCCCAAAACAAACGTGTAACAGGGGCCCCTCCCCCCCACACCGCAGCTCAGGAGCCGTAAGGTTTTTTACCTCACGGCGATGGGGGTTGCAGCCTGGGCCCCGGGAAAGGCTACCCCTCCCCACCCCATGTGGGGGCCCCCACAGAAGGCACCACACGCACAATCCTGGCAGAGCCTCGCTGCTGTGCCCGGCCCTGGTGCCACCACTGAGACCTTACCCCGCCGGTGCCATAACGCACGAGCCCAACGGCCGCGACCGCCTGGGTAACGGCCACGGCGTTCCCGCCCACGGCAGCCAGGGCTGAGGCGACGGGCGAGAGCGGTTGGCGCCCGTTGCTAGGTGACAGCGCCCGCGTGCCCGCCGCCAGGCGGGAGGGAAGGGCGGGGCGCGAGGCCGAGCGGGTGGGCGAGACCACCGCCGGACCGCGGGGGGGGGGGACGTTATTGACGTTGGGCTGAGCAGTTGTGCGCGTGGGTGTGCGGCGCGCGGCGACGCAGCTCCCGCGGCCCCGCCCTGCGAATCCTCCTCCTTCCCCTCTCGGGGGCGGGGGGACGTGACGCGCCCGGGCCTCGGAGAGAGGGACGCGCCGCGCGCGCGGGCCTCCGGCGGCTTCTGGTTGGCTGGAGGCAGAGCGGCCGCCGCGGGGCTTGGCGGCTCGCGGCCTCGGTAACGTGCGCGGCGGTCGCGGTGGGGGGAGGGGCGCTGCCCTTCCCGTCCCCCGGTGCGGGCGAGCCCCCTTCCGTGCCCGCTGCTGGCAGCGCCGGGCCATGCCCCGTTCGTTGCACCGGCCTTGCCGGTGTCCTGCCCCCCCCCTCCGGCAGCGCGCGGTCTCCGGGCGGCGGCAGCTGGGGCCCCTGCCGTTGGCCAAAGACTCCCGATGCCCATGTGGAAGCTCGGCGTTTTGCCGTGTCAGGAGGCCTGGCCCCTGGGCAGGAGGTGCTTTGGGGTGGCCGCAGGTCCGCACTCACGCCAGGGGTGCAGTCCGCTCACAACACGCCTGTGTTTGTCACAGGCCAGCCCTCGTTTCAGAAAGTAGCACACGCCTGGGTAGTTTAGCTCTGCCAACGTGCCGTGCACTTCTGGGCTGCTGTCCAGTCGGTGTCTATCACCCTTCATTTCGGGGGGCCTTTTCTCAGCATCACCAGGTGGGTGTAGTGTGGCAGTAACAGGCAGTGGTACGTGCTTATTGGGCCAGTGACTTCTGGGGGCAGTGGATGCAGACCCATTGTAAAAGCTATTCGTGTGCTGAAAAAATGCTGGGTTTTGACCTTGGCTTGTAGACATTTAGTTATATGTTCGAAGGGGGCGGGGGCGCAGGCTTGTCATCAGTAAATGCTATGGACAGAGAGTATACCAGTTCTTTCTTGCTATGTCCTGTTTCTCTACATGCCCTCTGACGTGATTTAGAAGGGGCGGATGTCTAGGGAAAAACTGCTTCGGTAACTGATGGGATATAGTCAGTTCTATCAACTTATTAGTCCACTGAGCATCCAAGCACTCTCAGTGGTATATTCACATCACATCCAGCAATCCAGGATATTATTGAAGCTTGCTGTTTGTACAAAGAGATGATGGTTGACATTTTAATAAGTGTTTAATACTATGCTTTTATTGCCAGCTTTTACAATAAAAGGTGATTTCTTTGACTTATTACTCTGCACTAAGCCTTTAGCTCTCCCCCATCTACACCCTTTCATCAGTGATGGGAGCAGTTAACATCTGCTCCTTGTGATTGGAGTCTGCCTGAACTGTAATTTTTAGGCATGCATAAACACCACCCATGCATTCCGTGTTCCAGACAGCCCCCAAGTGGTGTTACTTGGTCAGACATTGTTCTTTGGATTCTTACAGATGAATACGTATCCCAGTAGATTCTTGCATATCTACACAACGTCGTGGGAAACACACAGACGTGGGGGTCTGTTTCTCCACTGCTTTGTGCCTTATAGTGGAGAATCAGGCTTCAGGTGTTTACATATGGGTACCTTCTCAAGGACAAGATGTAGGGGACAGCAGGCTTGAGCTGTGGGCAGAATTTGTGAAAAAGACCAGTTATGTTGTGTGCAGGATAAGGTCTGAGGGAGTATACCCTCAGGAAACAGAACATGAGTTGGTGCATTATGCATGCAGTTCTATCCTTCAGTGAAAACAGTTTGGAAGGACCTTTAAAGCACATGATGATACATGCATTTCTCAGTCAAAGACTTGATATATCATGTATGTTTCATCGGGGATTTCCAGTACTAGAAGCTGTGGTTTCCACCTGCTTCCCATACATGATCCTACTTTAGTCTGGATTGTCCTAGGTATAAGATGGGCTGGTTGTGTGCAATAATACAATGAATGATGTAGAAACCTGCCTGCAAATGTTAATGGCCTTTTACTCTCTAAAGGAGCTGTTTTTTTCCCCTTAATTCTGTGTGGTAGCAGGTCACTTAGTTGAAAAATCTAGCATTTTATGCACAGAGGGCCTGGGGAGTAGCAGGAAGAATCCAAACTGGGTGTTAATTCTCTGTTTGTGTTTCAGGGCAACCATGACTGTTTCCTCCCTTGTCCAGCTTCGTTCTGTTTGGTGCTGTTGGACCCTGCCAAGATGGCAGATGAACTGCCATAACAGAACCTTGGCAATGTGGACCAATGCTACTGCTCAGTGGACACTTACGCATAAGAAACTAGCAGAGCTACCCAGGATATCAGTGTCAAAGTCACCCATCCTATGGGGCACCAGTCTGCTTGGCAAGAGAGTTCTCTCTACAACCTCCACCAGCTCCAAGGAAGTGATGCTGACCAGTGAGCGGTATGGTGTGCAGAGGCTGCCCTTCTCCTGTGTTTCTGATAGCGATTTAGCTTTCTTTGAGCACCTTATACCCGGTAGAGTCATCACAGACCCAGATGAACTGAGGCCGTTTAACGTGGACTGGCTGCAGTCAGTCCGAGGTAGGTGTTTTAACATTTTGACGCACCGTACTATCCCCTTTTCACCAGGATAAGGAAAAATCTGTTGGCAAAAACCTCAACTCTGCTGCCAAGCTTGTGCTGTTGCTTGTTTATGCACATGCTGCAAAATTAAGTATGGTTATTAGAGCTGGTTGAAATTTTTCATTCAAAAATATTTTCCTGTGAAAAATGGTTTTTTTTTTTGTCAAAACTTTCATTTTTGTCAGAATTTTTCATTGGAACACTTCCCAAAAATATTTCCCAGTCTGCTCTTTTGCTTAACTGTTAAATTACTTTTTTGTTTACATTTTCCCAGAGTTTTACCTTCCTTCTGAAAAGGTTCATTTTATAGTGAAATTCATCCACTGAGCAGTCACATTATATTCTAATGGTTTTAATTTTTTCTTTTAAATAAAGTAAGTGTACAGTTGCTATCTTAAGAATGTAAGAATGGCCCTACCAGTCAGACCAACGATCCATCTAGCCCAGTATCGTATCTTCTGACAGTGGCCAGTGCCAGGTGCGTCAGAGGGAATGAACAGGTAATCATCATGCAATCCATCTCCTGTCGTCCAGTCCCAGCTTCTGTCAGTCAGAGGTTAAGGCATCCAGAGCATGGGGTTGCATCCCTGACCATCTTGGCTAATGGTCACTGATGGACCTATCCTCCATGAACTTGTGAACTGGGTTCAAAGAAGAGTTACATAACATCCCCTGGCAATGAGTTCCACTTGTTGACCCTGTGTTGAGTGAAGAAGTACATGCTTTTGTTTGTTTTAAACCTGCTGCCTATTAATTTTATTGGATTACCTCTAATTCTTGTGTTATGCGAAGAAGTAAATAACATTTCCTTATTCGTTTTCGCCACACCAGTCAAGATTTTATAGACCTTTATCATATTCCCTCCTTAGTCATCTCTTTTCCAAGATGAATGTCCCAGTCGTTTTGATCTCTCCTTATACAGAAACTGTTCCATACCCCTAATCGTTTTTGTTGCCTCTTTCTGTACCTTTTCCAATTCCAATACATCTTTTTTGAGATGGACAGACCAGATCTGCATGCAGTATTCAAGATATGGAAGTACCATGAATTTATATGAGGCATTATGATATTTTCTATTTTATTATATATCCCTGTCCTAATGGTTTCTAACATTCTGCTAGCTTTTTTTACTGCTGCTGCACACTGAGCGGATGTTTTCAGAGAACTATCCACAATGACTCCAAGCTCTGTTTCTTGACTGGTAACAACTAATTTAAACCCCATCATTTTGTATTTATAGTGGGATTATGTTTTTCCAGGGTGCATTGCTTTGAATTTATCAACATTGAATTTCATCTGTCATTTTGTTGCCCAGTCATCCAGTTTTGTGAGGTCCCTTAGTAACACTTCACAGTCTGCTTTGGAATTAACTATTTTGAGTAATTTTGCATTATGTGCAGATTTTGCCACCTCACTGTTTACCCTGTTTTCCAGATCATTAATGAATATTTTGAACAACACTGGACCCCTGAGAGACACAATTATTTACCTCTCTCCATTCTGAAAATGGACCATTTATTCCTGTCCTTTGTTTCCTATCTTTTAACCAGTTACTGATCCATGAGAAGACCTTTCTCTTATCCCATGACTGCTTATTTTGCTTAAGAGCCTTTGCCGAGGGACCTTGTCAAAGGCTTTCTGAAAGTCTAAGTAACTGTGTCCATTGGATCACCCTTTTCCACATTTGTTGACCTCCTCAAAAGATTTTAATAGATTGGTAAGGCATGATTTCCCTTTACAAGTCCATTCTGACTCTTCCCCAGCAAATCATGTTCGTGTGTGTGTCTGATAATTCTGTTCTTTACTATAGTTTCAGCCAATTTGCCTGGTACTGAAGTTAGTCTTACAGGCCTGTAATTGCCAGGATCACCTTGAAAGCCTTTTCAAAAAATTGGCACCACATTAGCTATCCTCCACTTGTCTGATACAGAAACTTATCTAAATGATAGGCTACATATCTCAATTAGTAGTTTTGCAGCTTCCCATTTGTGTTCCTTCAGAACTCTAGGGTGAATACCATCTGGTACTGGTGCCTTATTACTGTTAAATTTATCAACTTGTTCTCTAATGACACCTCAATCTGGGACAGTTCCCCAAATTTGTCACCTTAAAAGAATGTCTCAGGTATGAGAATCTCCCTCATATCCTCTGCAGTGAAGACTGATGCAAAAAATTCATTTATCTGCTCCGCAAAGGCCTTATCTTCCTTGAATGCTCCTTTAGCGCTTAGATTGTCCAGTGGCGCCACTGCTTCTTTATTAGTCTTCTTGCTTCTGATGTACTTAAAACATATTTTGCTGTTCCTTTTTGAGTCTTTGGCTAGTTGCTCTTCAAATTCTTTTTTGGCCTGCCTAATTATGGTTTTACACTTAACAGAACTTATGCTTCTTTCCACTGTATTTTCCTCAGTAGGATTTAACTTCCAATTTTTAAAGGATGCCTTTTTGCCTCTAACTACTTCGTTTACTTTGTTTAACCATGGTGGGATTTTTTTCGTTGTCTTATTATGTTTTTTAATTTGGAGTATACATTTAATTTGAGCCTCTTTTATGGTGCCTTTAAAAAGTTTCCACGCAGCTTCTAGGCATTTCACTTTGGGAACTGTAGCTTTTAATTTCCTTTTAAAAATAAGGGTGCTCGTTTAAAATACATAGAGTAAAATCTTCCTTTGATTATCCTCATAATGGAGATATTGGATGCCGTGCCTGAAAATTAGTCTAAAAATTCAAGAGTGTCTGTAGATATGTGTAAGCTCTACAAAGTACTTGCCTTGTATCATTAAACTAACTGATCCAGTGAGTATTTGGAACAAGGAGTTAAAATACCCTGCTGCGGGATGTGATTCTTCAGTCTTCAACGTAGCTCACTAGGATGTGAGCTGAATTTTATTTTTGAGAGGGTGATTGTTATTGGAGTGTTCTTCTCTCCATTTATTTATTATCTTAGCTTGGAAAATGGCATATTTTTTCCATGATTACTGACGCCAAGGAAGCAGAACACTGGACTGAGTAGAGCTAATTTGGGGAATTTAAGATTTGTGTCTGTTGAGCAGACTAACGATCTACCTAGTTTGGTATCCTGCTTTTTCCAGCAGTGTGTACAGTACTTCAGGGAGAGCTGTAAGTCACCCATTATCACATCTGGCCAATTATTCACATTCATCTGAGACAAAAATTCCTGTCACTCCAGAGCTGATATTTGCCAAAACAGTTGTCATTTAATTTCTTTTGTTTTCTAACCATAGCAAGATACTCTGACTAATTGTAAAATGAGAATAATGAAACTTACCTTTTTCTATAGCTCTCCAAGCACTTTACTAAGGAGGTATTATATAAGAGCTAGATATTAATTTTGTTATTATAGGACACTGTACCCTTTACCGCTCATCAGTGCCATTTCTGATCACTGACTTTGGTTACTATTGGAGCATTGCAGGAACATGTATCTTCCCGGCCTTTCCCTGCACTGCTAGAGCAGGGAACAAGTGACTTCATCTCATGATTGAATTTTTTGGTGCAGTGGGTCCTGGCATGTTCTGTTGCCACTAGTGTCAGAAATAACCAAAGACGTGGGGATTTTCTTTTCGGCCACCATATTTGCTTCAGATTGATTTTATCATATCTTGCTTTTGTTGCAGGCTGCAGTAAGGTGTTGCTAAAGCCACGGACATCAGCAGAGGTATCTGAGATTCTCAGGTAATTGACATCTTTGTAACTGATCTTTGCTACTTAGTGCTTCTGTTTTGCTATCTCCGTATTCTGTCTGTGCTCAACTCTGCAATTTTCTTATTGTATAATTTGACATTGCTACCAGATATAATCAAGAAACCAGGTAATGTACGTGAGTGAGTAAAATCCAATCTAACTATCAAAGCTATACTAAGCAAGCTTTCAAATTGTTAGGGAAAATAATGGGTTCTAGTTAGCAATATGATCACTGAGAACAACTAACAAAGATTATGAATGCCGAATGGGTAACATCTGTCTCCTCTGATCCACACTCCTGTGGCCCCATTTAGAAAATCCTAGGGTGTGTGGGAGGTGGGGAGTGGTGCCTCCTCACTAGGGACATCGCTGCTCCACTGAACTGACATTACTGATACTGGCTGTTTCCAGTTAGGAACTGCCCCCAGAGGGTTCCAGCAAGCTCGGCTGAAGGAGAGAAATAGCCAAAGGGGAAAAGGAGGTTAGGAGAACAAAGGGAGGATAAAATAAGAAATTCAGAATAAACCCTACTAGAGAAAGCTTGGGCCTGATCCCAGCTTCAAAGAACTCCACAAGTTGAAGGTCTGTTCCTGGGTATGTTGACATCAATGATAACACTCCCATAGCCCTGATTTAGCCGCAGGGCAGGCTCACCACTTGAGGGTTCAGACGGTTAAAGGCTGAACACATTTTACAACACTGTATGAGGTCAATATTAGGTGTGTCACAACAAAGTGTAAAGTGGCTCTAAAACCTTAGACCATCAAGGTCCACATTTATGAAATATTCCCTAGTACACTGCAGCTTTGTATACTTAATACAACCAGCACTTGAAGGGTTCAGGGTCTCTCTTGGTTCAGCAACAAAAGAACAGCACATTTTCCTGGTTCTAAAAGGTTTTAGAGAAGATTTTTAAGTGCATTAGTTACAACAAGAGAAACTAAACATATTTTTACATAACTAGATAGTTCTTATCCCGAGATGCATCCCAGCTTTATAAGAACTGGTTGTGGCACTTTCCTAACAAGGGGCCTTCAAGAAAGTAAACAGCTGTATCTGATAGTATCCTATATTCCCTCTAAAAGCCTCCACTGGCTTTCCGTTCTTAGTCCTTCCTTATTACTTCACCCTGTACATATGAATGAGATCTAATCAGTGAATTGTGCAAATTTGTGCAATTCTGGAATTAGATTGTTAGGTCTCAGTTCTGTTTGTTTGCCCTGAATGTACCCATGGTTTTCTAAATAATAACAACAAAATTGTAATTTGCCTTAGCATCTATAAAGGAAGTGACAGAACCAATTATTGACTTCCATGGGAGGAAGAAACCAAGATTCCATGAGAAGAAGTGGAAAGAACGTACAGTAAAGTGATAAAGATGGGCTAACAAGGCAACCACATGAACAATTAGTTTCTAAAAGGAGTTGATTGTTGTTTGGAGTTTAAAAAAAAGGGAGGGGTCCTAAATTTATATTCCTTTATCCAAGGCCTTTGGGAAAATGTGCAGAATTCACCATTGGCATCAGCAGGAGCAGGGACATGACTCCCCCACCCCTCAAAATCTTCAAGCGTCTCTGCAGCCCCAAGGCGGTTGGCTGCCAGCTGAGCTCCTCCTCCCACCCCTACAGCTGCAGCCTGCTGTTTCTCCTTCCCTGCTGCTAGCGTCCCACGAGTTGCCTCTGCCTCACCTCAGCAGACAGTCTGCAAAGCAGCTGGGCAGGGAAGCAGCAGGCTGCAGCTGTAGGGATGGGGGAAGAGGAGCTCAGCTGGCAGACAGCTGCCCTACTGCTTCCTCCTTCCCAGGGCTGTGGGGACACAGAGAGTGTCGCTGCCATGGGGAGCTGCTGCCTCCTTGCTACTGGACGTCTCCTCCAGAGGCATCCTGAGAGAATGGGGAGGAGAGGGGTCATGCTAACCTTTCGTGTCCGTGTCCGTGTGTTTAACGTGCCCCATCAAAAGTATTGCGATTTAAATTTCTATGCATGCCCCTGAGCAGGAGTCATGCTTTCTCACTCTCTATCTGAAACTGGCCCTTCATCTGAAATCAGCTTTTTAGAACTGACACTATGTAACTTTAATGAGCATAAAAAGTTCATCCAACCACACGTGCACAGATCTCCCAATGGCATGCAGAAGGGAAGTGGGATATGGCCCTGAGCAGTGTGACCATTGAACAGTATGTTCCTTTTCAGGTATTGTAACAAGAAGAACTTGGCAGTAAATCCCCAAGGAGGTAACACAGGCCTTGTGGGTGGCAGTGTTCCTGTCTTTGATGAGATTATTCTCTCCACAGCTCTGATGAACCAGGTGATCAGCTTCGACAGTGTGTCTGGTAAATATATTTCTTCTAATGTAAAACGGCTTATCTTTTAGTCCTCTAAATCCTGCCCTCCTTCTGAGAGGCGTTTATTATAGCATCAGCAGGGATCCAGGCTGACAGCACCATGAGGAATCAGCAGGGGCTTCCTGAATTCAGGATTCTTCTGATGATGTTTCTGATAGTAAGAGCAGCAAACCTAAGACTATACTTGGGGGGAAGGGGAGGGAGAGGAGTAGCTGCACGCATCCCAGTAATGGTTCAAGAAATCTAGATCGGACACTATCTGGATCTGGTAGTAAAGGACAGGATGTGAATTACAGCTCTATTGAAGAAAGGATCTGCCAGGTTTATGGCCAGTCTGCACTGGCATTTGTGGAGGAGAGAAATGGGAAAAGTAGGCATATGTGCTAGGATTTGGGGAATGAGAAAATCTCTGGTTGATTTGAACATCCAAGTTCTTATAAAGGTGTGAGGTAAGGGACAATTAAAGGGAGAGAAATATTTGGTGCCCCGATGTTCCAGGTGTCAATCCAGGGCCTGCTCCTGCTGAAGTCAGTCAAAATTCCCATAGACTTAAGGAGGAGGGAGATAGCGCCCTGTGTCGTGAGCAGAGTTGTTTTGGATTTGAGGGTTGAAGTTTTTGTAGAGCGGGGAGGTCCTAGTTACTTGCAGCTGTCCTGTCTCTTTAGGAGATCATTTGTATGTGTCACATTGCAGCTTGGTTCCTGTGTTTCAGGAATCCTTGTTTGCCAGGCTGGCTGTATCTTGGAGAACTTGAACCAGTATCTTGAGGAGCTGGATTTCATTATGCCACTTGACCTGGGAGCAAAGGGCAGCTGCCATATTGGTGGTAATGTAGCAACAAATGCAGGAGGCCTGAGGCTGTTGAGGTACGGCTCCCTTCGAGGGACAGTACTGGGATTGGAAGTGGTAAGATGCGTGTCGTGTAGCTGCTTTTTGTATCTGAACCTCTTTCCATCCAGTATTCTGCTGTCATTCTGCTTTTATGTTCTTGTTATTCTAGAACTGTTCATAATGACGCCAGGCTGGGAGGGGTTGTAAGCACTTTGGAGGACAGGATTAGAGTTCAAAATGATCTTGACAAATTAGAGCTGGTTTGAAATCAATAAGATGAAATTTAATAAAGACAAGCATAAAGTACTTCGCTTAAGAAGGAAAAATCAAATGGGCAATTACAAAATGGGCAGTAACTGGCTAGCTGATACAATTGCTGAAAAGGATCAGGGGGTTATAGTGGATCACTGATTGCATATGAGTTAACAATGTGATGCAGTTATGAAAAAGGCTAATATGATTCTGAGGTGTATTCACAGGAGTGTTGTATGTAAGCCATGGGAAGTAATTGTCCTGCTGTATGCGGCACTGGTGAGGGCTCAGCTGGAGTACTGTGTCCAGTTGTGGTCCCCACACTTTAGGAGAGAGCTGGACAAATTTGAGTGAGTCGAGAGGAAAGCAACAAAAATGATAAAAGGTTTAGAAAACCTGGACTGTGAGGAAAGGTTAAAAATACTGGGCACGTTTAGTCTTGAGAAAGGAAGTTTGAGAGGGGGCCCTGATAACAGTCTTCCAGTATGTTAAGGACTTTTATAAAGGGACTGTGATCAATTTCCTATGTGCACTGAAAGGAGGACAAGAAGTAGGGGGCATAATGTGAGATTTAGGTTAGATATTAGGAAAAGCTTTCTAATTCTAAGGGTAGTTAAGCACTGGAAAAGGCTTCCAAGGGAGGTTGTGCAATCCCATCATTGGAGGCTTTTAAGAACAGGTTGGACAAACACCTGTCAGAGAGAGTTTAAGTTTACTTGGTCCTGCCTCAGCACAGGGGGCTGGACTTGATGACATTTGAGGTTACTTCCTGCCCTGCATTTCAGTGGTTCTTTGCTATCAGAGTCACCCAATTTCTGGCTAGCATGCCACTTTAAATGTTACTTCTGCAGCTCTCTTGAAGTAGTGTTAATAAAAGACTACAGGAATATTTGTTGTTACGGGGATATTTTAAAAATTACTTCTCAACCTCCTGCTTTAACCATTGTCTTATTGGTGACTCCCAGTGATGTCAGATGGCTTTACAGTGAGTGCTAAGACGGCTTCTAGTTAAAATGTGGAAATCATGAGGTTGTACTCCTCCTTTCATTGATAAAGTGGTCCTCCTAAAGAAGAGCTGCTCTGCTTAGAGAGATGCTTTTAGTGACTGCTCACTGTATAATCTCAAGCCCAGTGGTTCCTACCTGTCCAGTGCCTGGCATTTTGAGGAACACTCCCATATTTGTATTGTTTTCCTGATGCTGTCCTGCTCTCCTATCATAACCACGCAGATTCCAGGAACATGGGAGTGCTGCTTGTTCTGTTTCTACACTGCCAGGTCTGCTGCTCTCCTTGAAAGCCTGGGAAGAAGTCACGCTGAAAGATTCTTATGGCTAGTTGCTGAGCAAATTAGACATTAGTTGGTAGTGTAATATGGAAGCAAAAAGAAATGCCAGTTTAATTTTATTCTGAACACCTTTCAAAGGGTTCACATCACAGGGCTGAGGCAGACACCAGGCATGGACAATTTCAGCCCTAAGCATTAAAGTTTGGCAAAATAGGCAGTGCTACCAGCCTATTAATGAAAGTTCAGTTAAAACACAGAAAAGTCATGGCTGAATGTCATGGAGTTCTATTAAGCTGTAAAATAGTCTCCTTATCTTTGGAAGTCCTGGTGTTTGGAACATTTAAAGATAGACTGAAAAATTCACTAGTACATTTACTGTAAGGAATAGGGGAAAGAATTACATGACCCAGGTGGTCTTTTTCATTTCTAATATGTCTAAGTAATCGAGGCAATCTTTAACTGAGCATATCTGTTAGAAACGTACAGTTTAAGGAATCAAATGATGAAAAATGTACTATTTCTGGTGATTGATTACCTTCACGTTTTAAAATTGTCACTTTACTTTCATTGGTTACAGTGGCTATCCTAAGTTATTAAACTACTTACAATGGCTGATCATATCCTTTGGAGAAAGATTATTCTGTTCTTATTGGTGTAACTGTTCCTTGCTTTACATGCAACACATGAGCACTAAGGAAGAGAAGAATATGGTGGAGCAAAAAGGGTAGGGTGTAGATGGGAGAAAGGGCAAGGAAGAGGTGAAAGAATGGAAGAGGTGTGAGGAAAAGAGAATATACCCACGTTGCAGCACTGAGAGCTTTGCTGCTGATCATCTTGTCTCTTCACACAAGCTCATCACCTGTGTGTATTTGTGTAATTGGAAACAAAGGGATTATCTGTATTGTTTCTTTGTCCTCTGCCAGGTCCTGGCTGATGGCTCCATTCTGAACTGCTTGGCTTCTCTGCGGAAGGATAACACTGGCTATGACCTGAAGCAACTTTTCATTGGGTCAGAGGGGACATTGGGGGTCATTACTGGCGTCTCTATCCTCTGTCCACGGAAACCCAAGTCTGTGAATCTGGCCTTCCTAGGTAGGCTCTGTGCCTCTCATTCTCCAGCAATGGTGTTGGTAGCCAGAAACAATATGCAGCCCTGCTCATACAGTATGAGAGGACCAAGGACTGATTTAGGGTATATTACTGGAGATGAAGCTGCTCTCTGATTCTGAGGCTAGTATGTGGTATTCCCAAGGGACCTGTCACCATGCTATTTGAGCTATAGCTTAGCTCTGGCAGGCAAAATGTCCTTCTCAGGTAGAAACATGGTAGGTAGACGTGGGGAAGGGAAGGGACCCAGCGCTTAGCTGTACTGGTTATATTTTGCCTCTCCATTTCCTCTGCCTCCCCATCCTTCTGGCCCAGACAGATCAATGGGGACTAGAGACACAGTGCCCTAAGCATTCCAGGTATCCTATTTTCTAAAAATCCTTGCCATGAAAAAGATCAAGCAGGTAAGAGGTGCACCTGCATGGTCTACTCCAAACATTTACCATCACAGACATTTCTAAGGCTGGGTCTACACGGCCGGCGGCCGTTGACAGGAGATACGGAAGCTACTACTTGCGTATCTCCTGTCGACTTACTTATGTTCTCTTACTGCGGTGTCTCCACTGTACCGCATCAATGGGAGAAGCCTTCCGGTCAATGCAGCCTTACTGTTTTCGGGCGGGGGAGGATATGGATTTACTGGGTCGACTGGAGGGCACTTCCGGGATCGATTGAATGGGCTCTCCACTGCCCACTCAGTTGATCCTGCTGTATCGACCTGTGCAGCCCCAGCAGTGTAGACATACGCTAAAAGTAGTCTGTTTAGCAAACATCATTAATGACTATTTACTGGACCCTAGACAAACTATTTTGAGCCAGATAATATTTTGATATATTAGCAGTTTTAATTTTCTCAGTGCTGTGCTTTGTCTGTGGAAAGGTTGTCAGAGTTTCTTTCAAGTTCTTGGAACTTTCACTACCTGCAAAGGCATGCTGGGAGAGATCCTGTCTGCGTACGAATTTATGGATGACAACTGCATGAAGTTGGTTGAGTGTCACCTCAAACTGTCCAAACCAGTGACAGGTACCAGAACTAATATACTGTGCATAGACAAGTGATGCGCAGTATAAGTTTGTGCCATGAACCCAAGCATCTAGATGTTTTATTGTGCTGTGGAAAAAGACTTCATAACTTCGGGGGATTTCTTTTGGGAGGGGATCAGGAATGGTGGGGTAAATACTTAGTAGGTTTAAAGGAAGGTGTCTCCATAGGTGAGAGGGGAGTCCAGTCTCCAGGTTCACTAAAGTCTGGACTTCCCCGCCTTGTTCCACACTGCGCTCCAACCCTCTGTGGAGCAGCTAGTCTTCTGCCTAGGGCAAGAGAAGTATTCAGCCAACATGTTCAGTTAAGTGGGTTCTCCAGAGATGGAAAAAAGACAGCCTTTCATAGGGACTATGTCTGGAGCTTTGGTGTAAATTTATCACTGAGCAAATTCCCTTGTCTCCCCAGCTCAGTCATTCTGAGAGAGTCAAGCAAATATCCATCACATGAATCATAATGGTTTTTGTATTATTGTACTGTATTATTTGTAATTATTTTGTATTTTTTTGAAGTTATTGGCCCCATCTCAACAGCAGCTGCTATAATAGATTGATTACAACTAGGGCAGTGCATAAAGCATCTGATTCAGTATCAAGGCTATAGAATAGCAGAGAGGGATTCCTCAGAGGGCACCTATGTGAAATGCAACAGGAAAGTGCATCTTTCTGGAACTTTGGACTCTATTTGCATTGGTGAACTCGAAGGAAGCAGTACGTAAGCTGTATGTCTTGCAGCGGCATTTATTTCTGTACACATGGGAAGCATCACTCTGAAACACTCACTCTCGAAACACAAAGCAGATACTCTTGACAAAATCAAAACTGTTTGCTCAATTTCCAGCTCTCGAGGAAGTCGCATCCATTGTGCTCTGTCTAGCGCTTGCTGCACTCGAGTCAGTGCAGAGTGCAGAATGGCTGTTCATGAGGAAATCTGGCCACGTATGCCAGCTCTGGAAGAATGCCCAGTTACTCCCAGCCTTGGCAGCAGGATTCCTATAGGGAATGGAGAAAGCGTGCAGGATGCTGGGAAGAGCAGTAATCTCAGCTCTCTACTTTATACAATGTAGAGAGCGTTGTTTTATTTTTATCCCAGTGACTTCTCAAGATGACCTTTTACTCATCTGAATTACATCCCTATACTTCTACTGCTGACTTCTCTCGTTCCATCCTCTCTCGTTTCTAGGAAGTCCCTTTTATGTTTTAGTTGAGACGTCAGGCTCAAATTCTGCCCATGATGAAGAAAAACTGAACAACTTTTTGGAACATGCCATGGCCTGTGGTTTGGTGACAGATGGGACTGTGGCCACAGAAGATAAGAAAATACAGGTGATTCCCCTTCCTACACAAACGTGAATGGAATCATTCTTTATTTGGATTTGTACTTTCCACTGATGAATGGTTAAACAGTTTGTTCTGTGGCTCAGGAGATCCCAAGTTACCTGACATTAGGAGGAAAAGCTGTAGCTTGTTTATACGGTGAAATATATGCCAACAATTTGTTTTGGTAACCATTAGGGCTGTTTACAAGTGTTCTGTAGAAATTTTCCTCAAGTCCGTCTTTTATGGTGTTAATGAGGAGGTGCAGAATCTTCTTTCTCTAGGCACGCAGTTTTGCTTTAGCACAAAGTAGTAGGGAAATTCTTCATTTTCTTAAACAGCAAAACCAAACAGTACAGAGAGGTTGACAGGTGATGGAGCCAGAATAGCCCTGTTCCTCTGCAGAAGTGGGAAGATTTGCAGTGTTGGAGTACACCTTAGCCCTCACTTCCTTGGAATATGTTACAGTGGTGTGTGTAGTGCAAGAGCTTACGTTGGGCCGGACCATTTGTATCTCAGTCGCAGCAGCATGTTCATTCATGTATGGGAAACAAATTGTGGGTACTAGCATGGAGCTGAAATTATTATTATTTCCATGACAGTAGTAGTTACGGCCCTGCATTAGGGATCATGGCCTTATCGTTCCAAGCACCGTAATAATACATAACAGAGATATTGCCTTCCCAAAGAGCTTACAGTTTAAATACCAGACCAGAGACAGCAGGTAGATACAGCAAGATACAGCAAACCAACAGGAGAACACAAGGAAACAGTGAGACATTGTTGGTCAGTGTGATAAGCAGTGGTCACCATACACCCGTTGCCTGACCACTATGTTTCTTTTGTTGGCCTGTTGGCAGTGGGGTGTTTTAAGGATGGCAGTGAGGTGGCTTTGCAGATGTTTATGGGGAGTTGGTTTCATAGTCTTCCCCTTCCCTCGCAGTCTATGGCACTGGTAGGAGGTCTGAGAGTTGGCTTTAGTCAGAAAATTAGCCATTCTAGAATATTCAGGAAAATGAAATTGTGTCTGTTTTCTCCTTTTGCTGAGACAGGAGCTAAACACGTTCAAAGTTGTGTGGGAGCCCTGGATTCAGAGCCAGAGGCTGCTGTGGGTCTAGGCTGAGATGGTTTCTATAGGGCTGAGGTAGCAGGGTGTTGAAGGCAGGACTGAGATGCATGGGAGCCAAAGACACTGCTGCTTTATCTGAAATTGCTGAATTTAGAGGACTCATGCATAGTTCCAACATGTAGTGGTGCCAGACACACACACACTGATGCTTTCGAGAGCTGTAAGATAATACATATTCAGAGGGAGGCCATAAGGCCCTCACAGTAACTCTTGTAGTTGGATAACAGTTCCCAGCTCCTCTCTTTCCCCACACCTCCCAAACTCCCTGAAGAGTGAAATCTGATGTATTTGATTCACTTTAATTTTCTATCTCCACTTCATCCTCTTTGATCCCATGAACCACAGATGTTGTGGTCTCTAAGGGAGCGGATCACGGAGGCCCTAACTCATGATGGCTGTGTTTACAAATATGACATCTCACTCCCTGTGGAGAGACTATATAACCTTGTGACTGATACCAGGGCTCGACTGGGCAAGACCGCCAAGAATGTGGTTGGCTATGGCCATCTAGGTAAGTTGGGAAACATTACAGGTTTCCTTTTGTAGTTTAGCTTCTGCTGAGGATTCACACATAAGTGTTAAAGCCTGAATTTTAGATTGCTAAGAAGCAGAAACTAGATGGTATTGGCTGACTGAGAACTATAGGTCTAGTGGGAGGTGTGAGGATTTGCTGGAATCCACTAATTTCAGACATGATCCCCTATGCTAATGGAAAACTGATTTTACAGCATTAACAATCTGTAGCACAACATAACAAGTTAGTCAGACAGAGATTGCCTTGTAGCTATTTATCCAGTGATTTGGGTAGATTATTTAATTGGGCAATAAATTTGATCTGCACAGTCAAATAATAAATGTAGATGTTTGGTAGCCAAACACTGTCCTCATTAGCCAGTAACCCAGTTATGGCCTCGCCATTAACCACCAGAAGAAAGTGATTAAAATAATGCAACTTAGGGAAAAAAAGGCCTTGGAATTTGTAAAGGGCTATTTTGAAATTTATGTAGTAAAACTTGACTTCAGCTACTCCATAGACCGACAAATTAGTGCTTAGTGGAGCTGAGCTGTTATTAGAAGTGGAGCAGTGTTAAGCACTCAAGATATTTCAGAAAAGTGTCTGTAAAGAGGAGATTGCTTAATAAAGGTTGTCTTTTGAAACGTTTAAATATATAACAAATAAGGTGGTTGTTTTTAATTCTACCTATTAATGTCAAGAGTTATGGCCCCTTTTGGGAGAGCTCTTTTATTCCAAAGTGAAAATGAAGCACTAAAAACCTTGGATTTATCTTGATGCCCAAATAGTCAATAGATATTCAGATCTAATCAAAGATCATTATTCAGAGACAGCCCAAAAGAAAACGTAACCCTATTAACATAATCCAGATACATTTAAATTGTTGCAAAAGTATAATCAGAAGAAACTGAATAATGTGGGATGGGTAAATTAAAATGTCACAATCATAATGAAGTAATGTTAGGTAAATCTTTGCTACAAGGAATATTATGGCTGACGTTCTAAAAGCACAAAATCAGGAAATTGAAAGTTATTTTATTCTACATTGTGCGGGCTTTCTGACAGACTATACTTCTTAGAGATGGCACAAGAGCAAGGAAACGGTTTGAGTTATTCAAGCACATAACTGTCTGAACAGAGGAAGCACTGTTTATAGAGTCATAACGTGCAGCTGCTCTCTCAGGGCAGAACACAGACTCTGCTGTTTTGTTGCACAGTTGAGTCAGTGAGGTATCTCCATAACAGGGTCATTCAGTTCCTCTTACAGAACCATCTCAGACCCAGCTCTGTTGTGCTTTCTTCCAGGAGATGGAAACCTGCACTTGAACATCACAGCTGAGTCCTATAGCCGTTCCCTGCTGGATGCCATTGAGCCATTTGTGTACGAGTGGACTGCACGGTATAATGGCAGTATCAGTGCGGAGCATGGACTGGGCTTCAAGAAGAAGCATTACATTCAGTACAGTAAGCCACCGGAGGCAGTCCTTTTGATGCAGCAGATCAAGGCCATGTTGGACCCCAAAGGGATTCTGAACCCTTACAAGACACTGCCATCTAGCTCCTGAGAGCTCTTGGGCTGCTGAGGAACAGGTCTAAATCCTGTTTGTCGATTGTATCTCTAGCTCACAACAGCACTTTAGTCACGACCAGACTGAAAGACAACGCTAAATGCTGCTTTGATCACTATGATAGTGATGAAATGGTAAAGGACTGCAGTTCCTCCTCCCAGGATTGTCCATCAACGCGCAAGTTCTGAGCCTCCAGAAAGCAGAGATCGTTAGTGGTCAAAGCCACGTGGGCTCCCCCATGGATCTGAAAGTTCAGACTGAGTATACATATATATAAGGGGCCTACCTGCCAGTCCCACTCCTGCTTCAGTGCTTAGAGCTATCTCCAAGCCCAGCTGGTGGAACCCTTGAAAAGCCTTAACTTTCTAAAGCTCTGTTGGTGGTTTTTCCTCTCTACTTTAGGCTGCTTCTGTTGCTTCATTCGTAGTCCATGTTCATGGATGTTAGAAAGAGCTACACACAGCATCTAGCTTTGTTAGACCATCTGCATTTTCTGTCATGTTTCCTTGTTGAGCCAGAGGGACAGTTTAAAACCTCTGTGCTTCTTACACTATATAGCAGGACAACTTACGGCCTATTTATAAACAGAGGTCTACAGCTTTGCTCCTGCAAATCATTACGCCTGCAGCTTAGGCCACTTAGATCTAGGCATGTGATTTTTGGGTGCTGTCGGCTATGTAATATAAGATTACATTCTGATGGATCTCGGGGGTGTAAGTGAAGGGATTGTGACAGTGATGTTGCTGATCCTAGAATTACAGGTATTTGCCCCTCACTTGTTCGTAGCTGAATTTTCTTTGTGAGTGGGGCTATTAGCCACTGGAGCGTCTTGCCTCTACTCCGTTCCCCTCCGTTGCACAGCAGAGAGAGGAACATGGGTACATGCATTGTTCAGAAATACAAGTGAAGAAGCAGGGCAGCAGGAAAGGTGACTGCACATTGGTAGCATGACTCCACACCACTTAGTCACTGGCGGCTCCACAGCACAAAAACAATGTAAGTGCAACCCCATTGGAAATGGGGTGCTTGGCCGGCTGAAGGCTGGTGGATTTGGGGAACAGATTGTCTCCATGGTGTAAGCCACTGTAACAACCATGAGCTGTTGATGAAAGCACTAACTCCTTTCCCTCTGGCCACCATACATCAGTAGGAAAGGGCAGCTGATGTCAGTGTTACATGGGAAGCAGCCATGCTGGCCAGAGGCCTGAGAGGAGGGCAGAAGGGCATATATGTAGCAGGCCAGGTTTGTGGGATTCCACTGTTCTTACTGAAAACAAGGATGAGATGAATCTTTTCTGGTTCAGGACATTCTAATTTAATGAGAAACAAATGCAGTGGGAAATGTTATCCAGCAGGGGTTGGGTTTTGACTACTTAAAATTTGATAGGAATTTAAAAAAAAAATATTTCTGCATTGTTTTAATTCACAAAATCTTGTATAATGTTTTGCCAGTGTTCTACCCTAGCCTAAATGCAGACCTCATAATCTGGTTTAGGAGAACAGCAGGAAAATCTTGGTGTTGTTTCCAGTGATCTTCTAATAAATGTAAGGTTTTTTATGACTGTATAAGAAACTTGATAAAATGTATATACGAGTTATTTTAAAAAAAATCGGTCTTTATTATGATTGCAGTAGTCAGCCTTCATTCCTTTGAGCAGGAGTTCCTGTTACGCTCTGACCAAACCTACACAACCTCGTCTGATACAGCTCCTTTGCACTGCTCAGTGGCATGGAGGCTGTAACTCAGACACATCTGGTCCTACACGAATTCCTCTGGCTAAGAGAGTTTCCCTGTATGAGGGGATATATAATGGGCATGGCCAGAGTACTTCTGTGCTCTGGTAATTCCCGACTGCTTCAGTGGCTCTTTGGGGGCAAGGGCAGCAGAGTACAGCTTATTGGAGCCAAAACCAGGGAAGCACAAAGGTAGAATACAGCCTCCTTTGTCTCCCTTTGTATGAGTCCTGCGTCAAGTATAACTTGGCCACTCCCACAATCTGAGCAGCTGGATTTAGTCCAAACATATCCCCCCTTCCTGGGAGTTGGCTTTATGGGTGACAAATGTGAATCTACGTTTTCTCCCCAAATTTGGCTGTTCCTAGGGTTTCTTTGCGCGCACTTCTCTGTTCTGGAGCCCCGTTCTCACTGCTGAAAGAGCAGCTTCCACCTTCCTCATAATCAGGGTGGACTCAGCAAGCCTCAGCTGCCAGTGAGTCAGGCCTAGTGAAATTCCTTCCCCTTATCCATTTCTTAAGGGGACGGAAACAGTCAGGCTGTCTGCAGCTTGGAAACCAACCTTGGTGAAATGAAGCATCAGTTCTTCATGAGGGCTAAGGTGTTAATCCATTGTGTACAGCAAGGTCTTTGACTTAAGAGTGAATGAGACGTGGTTGGAACAATCCTGGAAAATGAGCAGTTACTCCAAGCACCTCAAAAATGACTTGGGTGGGTATCTTCAAACTTAGACAGAATTCCACAGGAGTCTCTGGCCTGGTCTACACTTAAGTAGCTTGTGTATCTCCCGTAGGCAAGTAGCTTGCCTATCTCCTGTCGACTTCCTAAATTCTACTTACCACAGCGTCTTTACTTTGCTGTGCCACCAGGAAATGCACTGCCATCGATGCAGCGTTGCTCTTTTTCTGGGAGTGGATTTATTAAATCAACTTCTGGATTGATTGAGTGGGTCTCCACTTCTGCTCAGTTGCTCCCAAAGAATCCGTCTGATGGTGGCAAATTTTCTACCATCAGTGAAGACATACCCTCAGACAGGGCAGGAGATGCATCAGGTGGAAAGAATTTATCGAGAAAGCTAGGGTGTCTCAGTTCGGGCCTAGAATGGAAGTGCTTTCAGATTTCTCCATTGGGTCACTATTATAACTCTGTAATGACCACGAATGAGGTATATCACAAAGACAGGAAACAATGTGGGTACTTATTGAATGGGAAGAGATTGTCACTAAACAATTGCAAGTCCATGGCAAGTATAAATGGCTACATTTTTCTTTGATTAATTTGCATATTTTACACTGTTGAAGAGAAATCCAAGAAACAGATTGTCAAAAATGCTGATTATGCATTTGACAGCACTTTTTGTACAGACGGTTTCACTGTTTCCCCTGGTCGCGTGAGAGGGGCTAGGTGGTAATGGGATTGTAAAACCAAAGAAGTTGGCACGGGGCCTCTGGGGTACAGTTAGCACTGAAACTGCTTTTAAATCCTTTGTTGAAACTAACTAGCTCTCCAGTTGGAGGCTCTTTAAGACTGGATCCCTACAGAATGAAGATATGGGTATCCCCATAGGACCCCCATAACCAGAGCATGTCAGTCTTTTAATGTCATCCCCTAGCACCCACGTGGGACACCGTTATTCCCATGTACAGTTGTGGAGCTGAGGCCCAGAGAAATGGAGGGTTAGATCCACAAAAGGATTAAGGCCACTCCCTGCCACTGTAGATGCCTACATTTCCACCACCCTCCTTAAAACCACTGCTCAGCTCATGGGCACGTACAGTCCCTACATTTCTGCTGGTGAAGCCTAACAATCTGCCAGGGAGCTGTTTCTGCAGTCGGGCACTGATCTTATGCCTAAAGCTTTGAAGGGAACCTCAAACTAAGCATCCCCCCCATCTTGTCTGCAGGACCTGAACCAGTAGGGAGTCTCAAAGCACACCTAACTGCCCCCAGACCAGGAAGCTGTGGTGCTCCCTCTATGATGTTTAGCTCAGGGGTTAGCCCACTCACCCAGGGTTCAATTCCACCCTCTGCCCAATGAGAAGGGAAGTGAACTTGTCCACCAGAATACCACGTAGCCCCTGGGGTACACTGGGGAAGGTCTCTCTCAATCTCTCCCAGTGAAACTGTTCCACTGGATATAAATCAGTGATACTATGACAGGCTCACAAGCTGCAAGTGGCTCTTCAGTGTGTCTCCTGGGGCTCTTTGCAGCACGTGATGTTAAACCACTGTGATTTACTTATTAACCTGTCTAAGTTATTAACCAATCAGGATGCTCTTACTATGTTGTTAGCCATATGTGATAAAATAATAGTACTTGGTCAATCATTTTGCTGTGAGAATAATATATATATATATATATAACATTAAATATTTATCCTGTCATACTGTTTAAATAGGAATATATAGCAGCACTATAGCAAATGAAACAATGAATTCACAGGACTCTTTTGGGCAATGTTGATCTCTAATTTGGCTCCTGAACCACTTAGGTCTGAGTACCACTGAGTATTAATAATTAAATATGTACTGGGGAAAAGAGTGAGAGAGACTCCATAGCCCAGCAGTTTGTGCACTTGCCTGGAAAGTGGGAGACCTGTCCCCTTATTTCTAATGCATAGTTAATTCTTTGTAATAAAGATGAAGAGGAGAGGGAGTGAGAATGGACCAAAAAAACCCCAAACCTGGCGAGATGCAGCCACTACATCTATGTGCAGCATGGAGACATGGACAGGAATGGAGAGAGAAGCAGAACCTACAAGTGAGTGGGTGGAGGAAGGAATGGGGTGCCTCCAACTGGTGGAGACTCCCTGCTTGTTACCTAATTGGTTCACACACCTTTTAGAGATGTCACTGCTGTAGGGTTCTAATTATCTTCCCTCAACCCTGCAATTTAACTCTCTGTCTTATGAAAAAGAGACTGAGCTTGAGACTGGAAAAGGAGGAGGAATTCTTACCATGTTGCCTATATTCTGGAGGCAATGCTATTAGAATACTGACCAGGTACAAGAAAACTAATGGAAGACGCTGCATCTGATTGCCACTGTCTTACTCAATTTATACCAGTGGAACTCCATTGAAATTGGTGGTTTGTGTCTAAAATTGGAGTCATTCAGCAGCAAATTGAGTGCTAGGAATTTGAATTGAAGTAACATTCCATGCCCTACAATTAATAGTCCCTTTTAATTCAATGTACAACTGTCTCTACTGATAGGGCATCCATGACATCATTGGGCTAAACTAACCCTGATGTAGCTTCTTCCACTTCACTTTGGAATACCAGGATGCAGGGTAAGATAAAGCCCGTGTCCCCCTCCTCCTTATTGCCCAAGCTAGGCAACCTGTTCCCATGTGATTATTGCCTGTTCTAGTTTCTCTTTTCCATGTTAAGCTGTCTTTTACTTGTGGTTTGAAAAATAAATCAGGGGCACCCATTTTATTGTATTTACATATAAATAGTCCAAGCGGTTCATTGTAATGAAAAGATGCTGTCACCTTGTGAAATCACATAATTTCTTGATGCAGTAAAGACATCTCCAAGTGCCTCATTCTTTGTCACAGCTTTACTAGAGAGCCCACACAACAACCCATGTTGTCAGTGACTCACATAATGGGATAGCTTTAGTGAGCCAAGAATGGCAGGGTATTTCACAGAGACGAGGTGGGTGAAGTAATATCTTTTATTGGACCAGCTTCTATTGGTGGAAGTGAAAAGCTTTCAAGCTACACAGAGCCAGACCTGGAGAAGAGCTCTGTGTAGCTCCAAAGCTTGTCTCTCTCACTAACAGAAGTTGGTCCAATAAAAGATTATCCCTCACCCACCTTGCTTTTTAGTACCCTGGAACTAGCATGGCTACAACCACCCTGAAACAGTATTTCACAGTAGGGGAAAGGAATTTACAAAGGGAAGTTGCACTGTTACTAATTATTACACGCAGAATATTATTTTTAAGGAACCCTCTCAAGCCTGCAGTGACCCAGCTCCCCAGTGACAATCACCACAATGAATCGTAGCACAGGCAAGGCTATTAGAAGGGACTCGGGGTTGACATCACCATGACTGGAAGTCTGGACCCAGCAAAGAAACCAAATGAGGAATACAAACAATAAGGAAGATTTACTACTTTACTCAATCTGCACAGGCGCAAACGGACCGAATTGGGCTCAGGAGCCGACACGGGAACCAGGAACCAGACAACCCAGGAATACCAACCAGGACACAACGAACCACCTGTCAGGACCACGACGACGCTGGAGATCACAATGGTAAGTAAGCTTTCTATCTTCTCTTCAGGCCTTCTGATGTCGTAGGGGCACAGACCGCCACTAGGACGGGCAGCCCACCACACTGCTGAGTCCTTAAAGAGTCTCTCGTCACTAGGCAGATCTCAGCTCCAGGGATCGGTGACTTTCCCACTCTTTTGGGTTACAGGGCAGATGTCAGGTTTTTTCCCACGCAGTCCTGTTGCTGTGCAGATTTGTGTATGTTTTCAGATTTCCAGAATTGCGTCTTATCCAATGAGGCATAAGTTACAGAAAAAGGGCGCCAAACCAAGACAGAGTGCAGGCAACAAGAAAACAACAGAGAGGGAGGGTGGTGGACACAACGTCTGCCTCCAGGTCACAGCACAGTTTCATGATGACATGCTCTCCCCTCCGGCTGGGCCCTGGGACATTCAGAACATGAAGCTCAGCTTAACTCAGGCTTTGTTTTCACTTTGCAACTGCACAGAAAGTTCTGGTGGGATCCTGAACTGATCCATTGACTTCATCTGCCGTGCACGAGTGGATTGTAAGGTCAGGACCGGAGCGCTCAACACCCTGGGGACTGAGACCTTTGGCGAGTTCTGCAATTTTTGAAGCTGGGCTGAAGATGCTGTATTTTAACTTGATGAATCAAGTTAGTTTCAGTTTAACAGTGAATGTGCAGGGCCAGGGCCTCATCATCTTGTTTAATCCAGCCTCTATGTGGTAGGGACTTCTCACAGGGCATAGCATAGTTCAGCGCTTCTCTGATGCAGAGCCAGCCAGCTCAGCCCACCTCAGTGATTCTGGCTCTCTGGGCCAGCGAGCACGACATCAGAAGTGGGGTTGGGGCCTGGCACATGCTCCAAACCCCACCGTGGCTGGAAGGTGTTCTCTCTGGTTGGCGCCACATTGAGCAGTATGGGGCTCCATTGACCTCCACATCAAACCAAGGGGAATCCTCTCTCCTCCCGAGCAGCTTCCCGAGTCCTGCTGCAAAGCAGGGGCAGATCTCCTCTGGCTTTTTCTGGCCTTGCCTTCCCCTCAGAATCAGTCAGGCTGGTGCAGACAGAACTGAGATTCCTGTGGATCTCACATACTCAAGAGTGAGCTTCGTCTTTCTGGAGGCAAACGTAATACACTGGCTTGGTGAGTGTGATCATATCTTTCACCCGTGGATAGTTTACTTTGAGGAGAAGAGCGTATCTAGGTTCTTCTTCGAGGGCTTGCTTATGTCGATTCCAAGTTAGGTGTGTGTGCTCTGCATGCACGGTCTGCCAGAAAGTTTTCCCCTAGTGTTGCCCATAGGATTGGCTCTGGAGCCTCCTGGAGTTATGCATCCATGCACCCTATGTCGGGCTGTGCCAATCCTCTGCTTCTTCAGTTCTTTCTTACCGCCTGTGAGGGTCGCTGAAACAGCAGATCCTCTTGCTTTGCAAGTTCTTCCCCTTGACTTTGTCTTTACTAAGTACCTGTAAATAGTTCAGAAGGAGTAGTAGTTAGTGTAGATGTAGGATAGAGTACTCCTGCGTAACAGGTAGTTGCCCCAGGGCCAGAGTATGCCTGGCTTCACGTCTTGTGGGTCCTGCATAAAGCCTATGCCCAGGGACAACCTGCACTCTTCCTGCCTCAAGTGTCTAGGAGAGTCACACCAGCAGGATCGTTGCAACATCTGCAGAGGCTTCCATTCCAGGACCCAAAAAGAGCGAAGCCAGAGACTAAAATTCCTACTTATGGAATCTGCCCTTTGTCCCCTGGAGAGACCCGCAGAGCAGAGGCCATCTACCTCAGCCTTGGTGAGGAGTGTGCCATCATCGGTGAAGGAGACGCCACTTAGGAAGGACTCTGCACCCAAAGAGCCTCGGCACCGGCATGCTGACATGGCATGCGGAGGTCAACGGCACCGTTCCCACTCCCCAGTGCCACACAAGAAGAAGGTGGGCCAAGGATGCTCGCCAATGCTGAAGATTTTGGCACACAAGGAGTGGGAGGTCCAGTGCAATTTGAGTTGCCTGACCACTGTCCTACAGGTCTAGCATAGCTTCAGCTGCTTGCTTGGCCATTCTGACCCCTGTAACATAACATTTTCCAGTTGGCAGAGATGAATAGCACTACTGAGTAACCTTGCTGATGGCTCAGTTTCTGCATACCATGGCACATAACGATGAAATGCACAACATGTATGGTTGTAGCTGCACATAGATAACGGTGTTGGGAGTAACAAGTTATCCTTGAACGTCCGCGAGCACACTTTCTCACTTCCAAGGGGCATATTTTCACACCACCCCCTTATCACCAGATGTTGTTTTGATGACCCCGATTATCATGGTAAGAATGGAAAGTAGTCAAGGGTAAGAACCCAATGTAGGTAATTAGCATATATATGATAATGAGTCGAGAGATAATTAGGTGAAAGCTCTGTATAGAAGGATATAAGAAGTCATCAGTTAGACAAAGGGGGACACTCCATCAATGTTTCACTCCATGGGAGGTGCTGCCAGTCGGACCAGAGGATCCACTGACTCTCTGGCGAGGCCCCTGAAGAAAGCCGTTCCTGTATACAGCCTTCTGAGTGACTGGTTAGCTCTCCAGGCCTAGTGAGTATGTTGTATTGTAGTTAGTTTTAGGCTTTGTATTTAATTAGTATATCTATAGAAAACCGTGCATATTAAACCTTATTGATCTGCAAATCAGACGTACCGTGTCTCCCTGGTATCCACAGCCCTTGCCTCAATTCTATCAGAGCCAGTCGAGGCAGGACTCCGATTTCCAAAGGGACAGGAATAACAAAAGGAGGCCACCACAATCCTCTAGCCAGGGCCCTGGTTAAATGAGGCAGCCCTCAGGCCCCAAGCAAAACTTTTGAGGGTGCACCAAAGGTTGGCGCACCAATCAATGTAGCGGATCCATCCTTCCTTTTATTTTCAGACCATCTATCCCACTTCTGCGTGTGTGGTCCTAGGTCACATCACGGTGAGACTGGGCTATTCACTCCAATTTTCATATCACACACTTTCCCATCCTCCACCCTCCCTGTCCCTCTTCAGGGACCTCTTTCATGAGCAACTCCTTCAACAAGCAGTGAAAGTTCTTCTGAAAGTAGGAGCAGTGGAAGGGGTTCCTTGGGAACTAAGGGGAAAGCGATTCCACTCCCACTATTTCCTAATCCTGAAAACCAAGGGAGGACTTCGCCACATCCTCGACCTGTGAACCCTCAGAAGATTCATGAAGATGCTGAGGTTCTGCATGATCTCCCTAGCTTCCATTGCTCCCCTCCCTGGATCTGGGGGAGTGGTATGTCCCCCTTGACATGAAGGACGCATACCTCCATTTGGCTATCTTCCCAGGCCACAGGAGGTTTCTCCATTTTGTTGTCAATCAAGTCCACTACCAGGTCACAGCCCTTCCCTTCAGACTATCTGCAGCCATCCGGGTATTCATCAAATGTTTGTCGGTGGTTGCAGCTTCTCTGAGGAAGAAAGGAGTGCAAATATTTCCTTACTTTGATGACTGGCTGGTCAAGAGACGCACCAGGGTGCAGGTGGAGGCAGACGTGAGTCTGATAAGGGTTACCTTTGACAGGTTGGGCCTTATGATCAACTAGCAAAAATCAGCGCTTTCACCTGCCTAGAGAATAGAATTCATTGGGTGATGCTGGATTCCAGACAGGCCAGGACTTCCCTCCTGGAGGCTCATTTCCTGGCCCTTCGTGGCATAATAGAGGACTTGAAGCATTATCCTCAGACCATGGCTCGGAATTGCCTAAAGCTGATGGGCCATACAGTGGCCTGCACCTACATCGTTCAGCATGCAAGGTTATGTCTCAGACCTCTATGAGTATGGCTAGCCTCAGTTTGCCATCCAGCTCGGGCTGACATAAACAAGGTCATCTTGCACCCCACCCAACCCCCTAGTTTTAGAGACCCTAGATTGGTGATGCAGCCCTCTCATCGTATGTGCAGAAGTCCCCTTCTTGCCACCCCAACCTTCTCTATGTCTGGTAATGGACACATCAGTGGTGGGTTGGGGAGCCCATCTGGGGGACCTCAAGATCCAAGGTCCCTGGTCCCAAACAGAACTTTTGCTTCATATCAAAGTGAGGGAGTTGAGGGCTGGGCGTCTCGCTTGATAGGCTTTCCAAGGTCACCTGCAGGACAGAGTAGTATTGGTCCGAACAGACAATACGACAGCGATGTTTTATATAAACAGGCTAGAGCTCACTCCTCTCCCCTGTGCCAGGAAGCCTTCCAGCTATGGGACTTCTGCATCACTTGATCAATACACCTGGAGGCATCGTACTTGCCCGGAACTCAGAATATCTTGGCCAACAGCCTCAGCAGGTCCTTCTTCACTCACGAGTGGTCGATCTATCCAGATGTATTGAGCAGTTTCTTCCATCAGTGGGATGTTTCCCATGTGGACTTGTCTGCCACAAAGCTCAACAGGGAGTGCCTGAGTTCTGAACCAAAAGCCTGGGGTCCATCGCAGATGCCTTTCTCATCCCATGGACAGGCCAACTGTTCTACGCCTTCCCTCTGATCCTGCTCATCCACAGAGTCCTGGAGAAGTTCAGGCAGGAAAGGTCTGCTGTGTTTTTTAAAGCCCCCACTTAGCCTCGCCAGCACTAATACACTGCACTCCTTGACCGCTCAGTGGCCACTCCTATCACTCTACTTCTGCTCCCAGACCTGATCACTCAGGAGCACGGCACCGTGTGGCACCCCGGTCTCGAGTTGCTGCACCTCACGGCATGGAAGCTCTATGACTGAACTCCATGGAATTGGCATGCTCGGAATCAGTTTAGGAGGTCCTCCTTGGCAGTAGGAAACCTCTACTAGGGCCACTTTCCTAGCTAAGTGGAAGAGGTTTTTGGTTTGAGCTGCCCAGAAAGATATCCAACTCACACTGGCATCAATTCTGAAAATTCTGGACTGTTTGCTACACCTGAAACACCAGGGACTATCTGGGTCATCAATTAAGGTCCACCTAGCGGTCATTTCAGCATTCCATCCATGGGTAGCAGGATGCCCGGTCTTTGCTAACCCTTTGGTTGTGCATTTCCTGAAAGGTTTGGACAGGCTGTGCGCACCTACAAGTTTGCCGGTTCCCCAGGGGGACCTCAACCTCATTCTCTCCAGGTTGACAGAGCCTCCATTTGAGCTTCTAGCGACCTGCTAATTTCTCTACTTATCCTGGAAAGTGGCCTTTCTCATAGCCATAACTCCCATCAGGAGAGCATCTGAGCTCAAGGTGCTTACATCAGAACCTCCCTATATAACTTTTTTCAAAGATAAGGTTCAACTTTGCCCTCATCCAGCATTCCTACCCAAGGCGGTTTCCCAGTTCCACACGAACCAGGACAAATTCCTCCTGGTCTTTCTGAAACCGCATGGTAACTGTAGGAAGCATAGACTGCATTCCCTGGATGTCAGGCGTGCCTTAGCCATCTACATCGAGAGAACCACGTCTTTCAGGAGATCGACCCAGCTCTTTGTAGCAGTAGCAGATAGAATGAAAGGGCTACCGGTTTCTTCCCAACGGATTTCGTCATGGATCACTTCCTGTATCAGGACATGTCATGAACTGGAAAATGTGCCTGCCCGTGATAATGGCCCATTCGACGAGAGCTCAAACATCCTCTGCAGCATTTCTGGCCCAGGTTCCGATCCAGGACACTCGTAGACGGGCCATGTGGCCCTGTATTCACACCTTCACTGCCCATTATGCTATTACCCAGCATGACAGAGACAATGTTGCTTTCAGTAAAGCAATACTGCAATGTGTGGGACTTTGAACTCTGATCCCTCCTCCTATGATCTAGCTTTGGAGTCACCTACTTGGAATTGACATGAGCAAGAACTCAAAGAAGAAAAAACGGTTCCTAACTTTCTATGACTGTTGTTCTTTGAGATGTGTTGCTCATGTCCATTCCAAGGCCCACCCACCTACCCCTCTGTCGGAGTCAACCAGCAAGAAGGAACAGAAGAGGCGGAGGGTCGGCAGAGCCCTATGTAGGGTGCCATGAAGGCGTGACTCCAGGGAGCATCAGAACTGACCCATGGGTACAACTAGGAGAAAACTTTCTAGTAGACTGTGCACGCGGCACACTCACACCTACTTGGAATGGACATGAGCAACACATCTTGAAGAACAACAATTACAGAAGGTTAGTGTGGTGACAAGGGGTTAAAAAACTCCTGTTTTGGTTCATTTGTATTCCTCACTTCAGATGGGAGGGGGGGTGGGCTGGAGAAGAGAGGGCAAAGGAGGGAGGAAGGATTTTTTATCAGGTCCACTTTCATTTACGGCCCGGTGACAGTTTTATGGCTTACTGTGGGGGTTTTTGTTTGTTTTTTCTTTTTATCCCTTGCTTGAGACAGTTGGATTTTCCTAAAGGGATCAATTTCTTAAAACACACTTACACGTACAGTCATACAACTTACTCAGGTTTGACTGATTGAGGGGTCCGCACCATTTCTATTCAGCCCGTGATACTGATGGGGTGAATGAATCTGATAACGGAACGCTTATTTAGCGGGAGGGGGGAGGAAAGGCAGACAGACAGACACAGAGGGAATTCTTTGAAGTCACAGGAGCTCTATTGAGCAATGGAGCTACAAAGGCTCATGAGTTAGGAAGGGGGAAGGGTAGCCTTGTGGCTGCAGTCACTCCGCCTCTTTGTTGAGTCACTAGGTTCAGACAGGCCCTCCTTGCTATTCACCTGACCAACTTGTGGACGGATGAGAGCAGCTGAAACCTGTCTTAGTCCAAGACTTGGTCAACGGCTCATAAATCTATCATTCATCATTCAATGACACACGTTCTCTGTTCAATTCAAGTTCACTATTTATTGAGGGTTTTCTCTCTATCACAAGTTGTCTCCCCTTATCCTTTTACAATTCCTTAAACTTAACACTTAAAGCTTAAAATTTAAACAACTAATCATACTTACACAAATACACTAAACAGATACTTAAAGACTTACTTACAACTAAACAACATTTGATTAATACTTACCACATAGATGGATGAACTCAGTTGCAACAAAAACAATAAAAGTTTATGGCCAAATTTCCCTACTTTTTATGTTACGTTCCCAGGTTTTCATCCAGGTGGAACCTCTATCGCATTCACACCCAGGTTACCAGCTCTAATGCCCTATATTTTCTTGAGCAGCGAGCTGGGGAGAGGCAATGATGGTTGATTAGGCCATCTTTGCGGTGCTATTCTGGTGCACCCCTTGTGATGCGTGGCTCGTCCAATTTGCCTCTCTCCTGACAACCTTATATATCTCTCTACCCCAGCATATTACTTGCTTAAACCAATTGTGACGTTTTGGCTATTGTCCAACCAGCAAGTCCCACACCTGTGAAGGAACTTTTTGCCCTCCAGTGGCTAGTTACAAGCCCACTGTTGCTGGACAGATTCTCTGTTTCTTGACTGTCAACAGGCCTCATCCTGTTGACCAGCTTTGACTTCCTGATCACCAAACTTTCGGAAACAGCTTGTTTTTTGTGACATTTGCCATTGTTGCTTGAGCATCCTCTATGTTGGTATGCAATTACTCAAAAATGACCTCGGGGCACATATACATTACAGGCTCCATAGAAGTCTGTTACAACAGTTAGTAACAGTCATTTCTTACATGGCCACCGTCACCATAGCCTTTGACTGTTTGTTACAGGCTTACAGCGAATGGTGTCTCTTCTTTGGGGCCTGCTCCTTCTCTAATCAGCCTGGATGGTGCAGAGTCAAGCTCCTAGTGGAAAGGATGCAGGGGTTTCTGTTACATTCCTGGCATGCACACTGAGGACTTAAATAAAATACGCTTTCTGGACAGTTGCGATGTCACTCTATTTCTTAAAATCCAGAACCTTATTATATAGAAGAACCAAAAACAGAGATCGAGAAAGCAGGCTGCTCCTATGGCAGAGGCACAACTCAGCCCCACAGTACTGACTGCTGAAAGACCTAGGCTGCATGTTTCCCTAAAGAGCTCCCAGCTGGCAAGCACTGCCAAGAATCTCCTGAGAATTTGAAGTGTTAGATTATAACTTTAGCAGTTTTCAATACACAACAGTTTCCAGTGACAGCTGGTGTGCGTCACCATCATGCAGCACACAGTAAAAGATAATCTCTTTGGAGGGAACATTAAACTTGTGCTGGTGCTACCCCCGGGAGCGTGGGGCTGAGGCAGGGGGATCTGGCTGATGTCTAGCCTAGCTCATTCCATTCTCAGATCCAGCCTAGGCCGCCCCAACTGCTTCCGGCCTGTGTGGGAGAGGCTATCACCTGCCTAAAAGCCCACAGATAAGTTACCACACAGCTCTTTCTAAGCAAGCACATTTAGTTTTGCTAACCAAAAATTTGGGGCTGGGGAGGGGGTAATTATTTTCAGGCTGGCCTGATATAATTAAAAAAAAAATGGGTGCACCAAAAAAGTTGAAAAAATGTCATTTAAAAATGCTGTCTTCTGGAACAATCTGAAACAAAACATTTTGTCTCTTTGTCAAGTGTTTTTTAACCTTCTTTAACAATAAAATGGAAGTAAAATTTGAAATGAAAACTTGTTTCTCATTGAAACCTTTTGTTTAAAAAAGGTTGAGAACAAAACATTTTGATCTTGTTGGAGTTTGCTTTCCTCAACCAAAATAATTTGGTGAATGCCACATGTGAAAATCTGCACTTTTCAGCCCCCAAAATTGTGCAAAGCATTTCACCCAGCTCTTGTCAGTGGTGTCTGAATCCCCCCAAGGAAAACTGTGTGCAGCAAAAGATTTAAATCAGAACTTCTCTGTCATGGAGCAGATGTTATCTTAAAGGTGTATGCACACTTCTTCTTATGGGGTTCTATGTAACCCCAGATCTGTGGCTTTTGGGGGCCCGTGTATACAGGATCTGTGCCAGTTACATGGAAAATCAGGAGCTATGACGTGCTTACAGGACAGTAGGGGAGTTTGCAGTGCCCACGATGGGGATGTATCCAAGTCATTCTATCTGTACATCACTTTTAAACGCAGTCTTCTGCTATTCAGTGTCCTTTGGCCTCTCGAGAGGCTGTATTTTTAAGCCCACAGCCCGGATTCAAACTGGAGCGAAGGTGATCTGAGCTCGAAAACAATTGTCTGTAGTGTTCTGGCAACTGCGTGTTCCCTCTCTGCTACCTGGCAATGACTCAGAGAATTTTAATGATTGATTTTTATATTTCAGTCATTAACAGCCCTACAAACACCCTTCCCTGCTACCTGCTGGCCATGGGGATGTGTACACAGCCCACGGCAAGGAGCCTCTCGGCCCAACCCGCTCGCTAGGCATCAGAGCCCAAGCTCCGGCCCTAGTCGCAACTTCAAAGTGCCTTCTGCAAGCTGGTCTTGGAGCACTAGGGCAAGCCACACTAACCACGTCTGTCGCCCCAGGCTGGGAGGCTCGCTGCCACAGGCTGTGCAAATATACCCGGGTTAGACATGCATGTTCCCAGGAGGGCAGACAAATATGTAGCCCTCACGTGAGTCTGTTTATGTGACATACTCTGTGCATCTGCAACAGTGGGACATCTTACCCTGGTCCCCCAAAGCCTGGGCGCTCCCTGCAGGCTGGCAGGAACCCCTGCCGACTCCCAATAGCCTTGCCTCAACCTCCCCCAAACCCATTTTTGGGACCTTGGCACAACTAGATCAATGGAGTATTGTTTATTCTCCCCTCGGGGGGATGAGCCTTGGTCCCCTGGGATGGAAGGATGGTCCAGTGGTTAGAGCCCTAGCCTGGGGCTTGAGAGACTTGGAGCTTGTCTACCCAGTGCTCTAGTCTGCACCAGAAGGGTGTACATTTAATTTGCACTAACGTGTCTCTCTGGAACAGGTCTGTGTGCCCCCTGCTGGCATGCACCAAAACTTGCTTACTGGGCGTTAACGTTGTGCTGTTTGAAATGGCTTCATTGTGGAGCCGTGGTGAGTGGCACCTGCGAAGGGGCCAGTTACGTTGTATTTGTTGTCTATAGCATACTGCCTCGGTGGCAAAAAGGGCCTTTGGTCCCAACGGGTTGGCTAACGGACTTGGGGAGCTGTGAATGCCCTAACTAAACAACTAGCTGAAGTGACTCATTCTCTTGTTGTGAAGGAAAGCAGCAGGTGGGAGGTTTGCAAATCATAGCATGCATTTGCCTGGGATGCTGGAGCCGTCCCAGCCCAGAGCTGTGAAAAGGCTGGGATGTTGCTGTGATAGGGCATTTCCTGCGATATCCTGGACACACCTTATTGAATTGAGTTTATGTACCACCGTGGGCCAGGACTATATGTGCCCCAGGAGAGGGGGACAGAACTCCAGGAGCTCAGAACGGTGTAGGTGTGTGGGCAGGAGTTCAGTAAAGTCACTCAGCTGTAACCCCTCCAGAGAGACCCTATCCCCTAGCGAGAGGCTCCCATGTACTGCTTCAAAGTGGAGTCTCCAGGCACCAACAGACCCAGAAAGAACTTTTGGATAAATAGCCTGAGTTTAAACTCAGGGCCTGCTTTCTGAGCCAGCAAACGGACAGGCCTTTCTGTCCATGGGGGCCGCATCCCCCTTAGGGAAGACACCAACGAGAGCCCTGGTGGAGATGGATGTGGGAGGGGGTGACCTCTGGCAAGCTGATTAGCATGCGGCTAGGGTCTTTTATTGTTTTTTTTCTGTAATACTTTTACTTTAGGGCTAAATGCAATTACTCTGAAAGAGCCGTGTGGTAGTTTGACTATGGCAATGCCACCATTTGCTGTCTCGGAGAAAAGCAAAGCAGGCCTGCTAAGGCAGTGTGACTTTGCTAGGCAATTCCCAGCATAGGCAAGGAGCTGGGCAGCCTGGAAAAACCCCGGGTGGGGGAAGAGAGACGTTTGTCTCTGCCCAAGAGAGGTCAAGGTTGGGGACCCAGAAGCCTGAGGGTGGGTGCACTTGTTGGACCCGGAGGGGAACACAGGTGCAGTTGCCCTGAGCTGTGATGGTTGTAATGGCAATAAGCCGTCCTGCTTTTAGCAAGCTGGGTACTTGTTCCTTCTTCCAGAGCACCTTTTTTGTTATCTTCACTCACTCCCCTTTCTCTGTTTACCACACTGGGTGGCTAATGGTTTAAAATTCCGCTCGTGGCCTTTATAAAAGAGATCAATGCCATGCAGGCTATATATGAAAAGAGCTGCTCACACTGCCTGTTCTTTTCAGTTATGTGTAAACATGAAGCCCGTAGAGAAGGGTGAAGTGGAAACCTGGCTGGCAGAGACCCCCCCATAGACTTTGGGGCTGCAGGAACTTTGCACAGCCTCAGCCAGCGGGATTTGCAAGGCTAGTGGTGGGTGCGGCGAGCAGTGCTGGACTGAGTGGGTCTTATCGTAGAGCTGTACCCCCTTAGCTCAGGGGCAGAATGTATGTACTGCTTGCCCTGGGCTAGATAGCGAGAGGAAGGTGTTGCCAGAGGATTAAGATTCAGCAATTCAACCTCCGGTTTTATCTTTCTAATAAAAGCTTTTGTCAACACTTACAAATAGGGTTTACAGTCATATTTATAAAGATTTAAATACTCCACCCTTAGCTAACAGGGCAGAACACATCCTGCTCTGTGGAAGCCACACATGCGCCATCTGACACTTCGTAATGACTCCAGGAGTTTTAATGGTTGATTTTTACATTTCAGGCATAAACTCTCTCTACAACCATCTCCCCACACTACCTGCTGTTCCCCGTGAGTCGAGCGTAGATGTTCCCGGGGAGGCAAACTTATACGCAGCCCTCTCTTTAGTCTGCTTATACTCTGCATCTGCAACAGTGGGACATCTTACCCTGGTACCTCAAAGCCTGGGGGCTCCCTGCAGGCTGGCAGGAACCCCTGCCAACTCCCTATAGCCCTCAGCCTCTCTCATACCCCTGTTTGGAACCTTGGCACAACTAGATCAATGGACTGTTCCTTAATTTCCTTTTAGGAATGGGATGGAAGCATTGTCCAGTGGTTAGAGCCCCAGCCTGGGGCTTAGGAGACTTGGGGCTTGTCTACACAGTGTTTTAGTCTGCACCAGAAGGGTGTAAATTGGGTCTGCTCTAGCGTGTCTCACTCTTACAGGTCTGTGTGGCCCCTGCTGGCACGCACCAAAATGTGCCTAGGACACGTTAACGTCGCACTGTTTGAAATGGGCCATTAGTTCAGGGAAGGGAATGCACATGAATGCCAGTCTGGTTTGAAGCAATGGAAGATATTTTCAATCTTTGCTCAGTTCTAAGACACTGAGATTTCTTTAAGCATCCTTTTTGAGCATCCAGGGCCGGGGACTCGTGGAAAGGGCGGCTAGTCACACATAAATGCATACGTGCTATTTGCCAGTCGTCGCTTCGTATTTAATGGTGGTGATGTTTCCTGGGAAATTCCATCCTCAACACACAGCATCCCCTGGGCTCCTTGTTCGTGCCCTAGCCTGTGCTACAGAGTTCAAAGGGACCCCAGCTTCCCAAAGAGCCCGCTGCAGATTTGCTTGGGTCAAAGAGTGGTGCAGGGGTGGGTAGGCCTGCGGGTGCAAGGGCCCCCTGCCTCACACGCCCACCGGCTCAGGCCCATGTCATGGGGCATTGGCAGTTGGTGCTGTGGAGTGTGGGCGGCATCCTGGCGCAGTCCCCTGTGGAACCAGCAGGTCGCGGTCTTTAGCGCAGCCCTTTCTCAGAACAATGCAGCCTCTGCTCCTGGCGTGGAGGGAGCACCATTCACGCGCTCTTGAAGTCAGGGGCTGACATTCTACCCTTCTCCATCTCCTTCCTTCCCTATACAGGAGAGGCAGCTATCTATTGTTCCTCTATGCTCCTCCACAGCTGCCTGCCTCCAACACTCCCTCACCCCCATGCCATAGTTCCTTCCCTTCCCCCCAGTCTGCCTCCTGCTCCCTCCACATTTGCCAGACTCCTTCCAACTTCCCCTCCAGCTCCCCAATGCATTCTCCTGTCCCATCCCAACTCCAGCTCACCCCAACCTGCTCCACGCAGGGCCACCGGGCAGCTTGTGGGAGCTGGAGATACTGTGAAGTGTTCTCTGGTCCAGGAGTCTGACTGTGGGGCGCTCTACTAGAGGAGAAGAGATTGAACCAAAGCCTGGCCAGGCTGAAAGCCCATCTGTTTGCCACCGCCCTCCCCCGCAAGGGAAGACAAGGCATTCTTAACGCTCAGGCACAAACAGAATGAGGCAAATAATTGTTTCCATGAACTTGGGAGGATCTTCTGTAATACCCTCCATGAACAACGCTATGTGAATCTCAAGGGCTGTATTTAATGGCTTAGATCTTATGGTGACAAGCCTACTTATAAATGACAAAAGGTAGATAGAGAACTTAGCCTTTTAGCCCAAGACTGGTGGAAATTGGGCCTGTTATGGCCAACAATGACCTTTGCAGCAGTTACAATGAGTTACATCATGTGCATATCAATTAATCATATGGGTTTCTGTGTAAACTAGGACACCAGGTCTATTCCTGTTCTTTGGGATTTTTTAACCAATCCTATAGGTCTCATTCCTTTCACCGAGGGGCCCCTTTTCACAGAAATATATGTTGGGATTCTTGCCATGTTAGATTCCTTCCAGGGTGACATCTCCTACAGTCTTATCAGCCTACCTTATCAGCCTACCTGCTTATCAGCTCTCCACTGTAAACACTGGCATTTACAAGCTCAAAATTTACTTTCTGCAAATAATCTCTAGTGTTCACTGGAAACTGGAGGTTCCTGCAAACTTTCCTGACACCAGACTTGTTGGTTCAGTTCTTTGCTTTCAGATAGCTGCACATGGAGCAAGATCTGAGCAGTCAGTGGGCAAAGATGGGCTTTATACCACTTTCCGCCTCCCTAATCTTAGCAGCTGCTGTGGGTTTTCATCCATGCAGGTGGCAGTGACCCCTTTGCACTGTGGACTATTTAGCCAGACTCTCGAGTCAGGAATTGGGGGATTTGAAAGACCATAGTCCTGGATGAACCTTCTATTCCTTGAAAACTCACCTTAAAGCTACTCAAGACTTAAACTCAATCTCTGGCACTAATGAATTCTAGTAAAAAGACCCGTATATAATTTTTTACCCAAGGACGGACCATGGGGTGAGATCATCAGTTGAGCTATGTTGGCGAAGCTCTCTCATCTATGAGAGCATATCTAAATCATCTATGCTGATTTACACCAGCAAACGGTCTGGCCAGGCTAGATTGGTTGGCTTGCAGAGTACCACCTCTGTGACAAATAGGGCCTTTGGTACAAAAGCGCTGGTTAACTGAATTTAGAATCTGTGAAATCTCTTCCTCTTAATTATGAGAAAAAGTAACATACTCATTGTCTTGATCGAAACAAACAGAAGGGAGGTGGGTGAATTATAGCATGCCTTTGCTTGGGATACAGAGACATAACAGCCCAATAACTTGTCATGCAGATTTGTGAAAAGCCTGTGATGTTGCAAGGGTAATACACCATTCTGCTTTGCTTGTTGCAAGCTGGGTAGTTGCCTCTTCTTTCCAGAGTAGATTTTTTGTTTCCTCCACTCACTCCCGTCTCCCTTTTTTCACACCATGAGGCTAAAGGTTTAAAATTATGATTGTGTTCTTTATAAAAGAGATCAGTGCCATGATGCAGGCGATATACAGAGAAAGCTTCTCATGCTGCCTGTTTTTTTCAGCTATGTGTAAACATGAAGCCCGTAGAGAAGGGTGAAGTGGAAACCTGGCTGGCAGAGACCCCCCCATAGACTTTGGGGCTGCAGGAACTTTGCACAGCCTCAGCCAGCGGGATTTGCAAGGCTAGTGGTGGGTGCGGCGAGCAGTGCTGGACTGAGTGGGTCTTATCGTAGAGCTGTACCCCCTTAGCTCAGGGGCAGAATGTATGTACAGCTTGCCCTGGGCTAGGTAGCGAAAAGAAGGTGGTGCCAGAGGATTAAGATTCAGCAGTTCAACCCCCGGTTTTATCTTTCTAATAGACTTTTTTGTCAAGACTTATAGATATGGTTTTGGGTCTCTGAATACACCACCCTTCAGTAACAGGATAGAATAGTTCTTGCTGTATGCATCTGAGGTAACTAAATCTGTTACTGAATGTTATAATGCAGTTACTGCTGTGACGGACTTAAACACTAGGTTCATGAAAATGTGCATGGGGACACCCACCACACTGAAAGAAGGCGAGAATTCTTGTGCATTAATCCAGAATACAGTGAAGACTAGAATAAAGTCCATGCTTTCTTGAGTTGTGATCTGCAACAGCTTCCAAACAAATAAAAAGCAAATCAGAAATATCCACGTACAACAGCTCTGCCAGAGGTGGGCAGAAAAAATGTCTAGGGTCAAATGTCTAAGGGATCCTCTTGAAATTAACAAACAGCACCAGCTTCAGGTCTGGCCCAGAAACCTTGGAAAACTAAATACCTTCCCTGGACAGCCTTACCAGGCAATGCTTCCCCTCTCACAAGCACTGAATCTGTGTACGAAACAAGGAAACTTTAGTAAGGGAAAAGGGACACAGAATTAATATGTGAAAACACAGCAACAATAAATCAACAATACAATTATATGAACAATAAGTAGAACACCCATCCCCACAGTATCTAGGGCAGTACTCCTTTGACTCAGTTTCCCTACCTGCGGTGTGAACGGCTGACAGACAAAGGCCACTTTCCTCTTTCCTCCTCTGCTGCCCCCAACTCGCGGTTTGTTCTCAATGGGCAGTGAAGTCCTAGAGTCCAGGCGTGCACTAGGGCAGGCCCGGCTCCAGCCCCTTGGGGAAGTGCCGCTGGCTTCTATGAAGAGACATCTTGGCTGCTGCCTCCATGTCCTCTGTCATCTCACCATGCCACCATCTCTTGCTGCCCTGCTATCTTCTGCCATGCCCGTGCCTGGGCGCCAGTCTGGTCTGGCTTTGCGGCTCCACCACCTAACTGTGATTTCAGCTCTGGTAGTGCTGACTAAAGAGATCCCCTCTGTGCCATCCACACAGCTGTGGCTGTCCTCTGAGATGCAGTGAAGAACCACTGTGGCATCACCTTTTGTCAAAAAAGTAGGGTGCCGGAGGGAGGGGAGGGGAGTTGGGGGGAGAAGAGAGTGTTACACTTATAAAATAAACAGCAGGATCTTTTTCAGGGGATAAGGCAGTATGCCACGTTTATTATGAATACAGAAAATAGTTTGAAAATGCAATTGCCTAAAACACACGCTTCCTAGCACACACATACACACACTCACATTGTTCTGCAGGAGAGATATAGTTACGAGTCTCTGTGTTGCTCAAGCTGACTCGCTGGCCAGGTGAGCCAGATTCGAGGGAGGAGCCGGGCCCTGTCGTTCCTGACACGATGCTCCTTGGGCTATGCAGAATGAGCCCAAAGTCCAGGTTTCTTCATCTGATATTTATACTTATCGATCCCCATTTGGGTCTATAGATTGCTTCATATCAGATAGTCTTCTTCTTTGATGTAGTTGTCAATTACATTTGGTATCGTAAACGTGACCACTTTCTCATCCTTTCTTCATTTTGTTTTACACTTTGTTTTCTTCCTGTAACTCCCAAGTCCTCTGGGGTTATCTTGATCTTTGGCCATCTGGGTTGTAAAAGTTCTTTAAACAAAGCATCATCTCTCTCTTCTGTCCTTGTAGGCTGTCTTATCTCTCGCACAGTCACACTGCTTTCACTCCTCATTCACACAACTAGAAATCATTACATTCTTATTCTATTTCATTGGCATACTATATTATATTTTCTTACTAACACAATACAAGAAAATATTTATACCAATTTACCCATTTTATCAATATTAATTTGACAAAAAGAATGTGAAGATTAAAAAGAATATAAAGGAATCTCATTTGTTTTTTCACTGCCCCCATGATTTACACATTAACCAAATTCCTGACAGGCATTGAGCACTTTCCTTCATTTGTAAATTATGGCAGTTGGATTCCAGGATGTTCCCAAACAATTATGCTTAGCTATTTACGAGCAGGGCCTCAATGTGTCATAAATGTTAAATCACAGAGTGTTTGTGCAGAGTGTCCTAACTTGAGTGATGTGAGTAGTTAATCCTTATTGTGGAGCCTGAGGTGGCATGAACGTTTAAACCATTAGTGTGTTCGGAACATCTTATCTATAACACCCATTTTCATTACTGTCAGTATGAGAATTTAACTCTTGCACTCCAACCAACCTCTAGTACTCTGGGTCAGGCTGATTTTACAGTGTTGGGGCCGACAAGAGTGCTGATGCCAGCCCCATGCAGGGGAGGGCAGGCAGGGCTCGGGCGAGCAGCGCGGCCGGCCCTGCACATGGGGGAGGGCTTGGCCTTGCCCCACACAGTGTCCTGTTTTCCCATTGGGAAATATGGTTACCCTACAGAGGGGCCAGACGGCAGAGCCAGGCTGGCGGCAGAGCAGCAGCGCTGAGGCAGAGGAGGAAGAGCGTGGGAGCTGGGGCTGGGAGAAGGGTCCTGCCATCTAGCACCCGAGGGCGTGTGGGCACCACCAGAGCAGGGTCTGCCCCGCGGTGTCACCTCAGCGCAGCCAGGGCCGGGGGGGGGGGGGGGCAATGCGTCCATTTGCGCACCCTCCACCTTCTCAAGGGGGGGGGGCCCACACTGCTGGGGGAGACATGCCTAGGAGCGGGCTGCTAGTGGAGGGGGAGACACAGCTGGGAGGGGCGACAGCGGTGGCGGGGGGGGCATGCTGCTTGATGGGGGAATGGACGTGGGGCGCACTGTTTGAGGGGAAGTGTACACAGCTGGGGGGGTGCACTACTTGGGGGAACACAGATGGCTGGGGGAATGTGCTGGTTGGGGGGAACAGACGTCCAGGGGGGTGCGCTGCTTGGGGGGGACAGATAGTTGGGGGAGGGCAATGGCCAGGGGGGCATGCTGTTGGGGGGGGGGAATAGACACAGCTGGGGGGGGCGCCGGGGAGCAGACAGCAGGGGGCGGGGGGAGGCGGGGGAGCGGTACTGCCAGGAGCTGGGGACTAACCCGGTTTTGTGTTGGCCTGAGCCTGAATTCACTCCCGGCACCTGGGCCTGGCCACAAGCAGCACAAGGGCTGTCCTGGGCCCTCCTCTTACCCCGCCCCACCACCTGGGCCCAGTGGCCTGGCCAGGAGTCGCTCCTGCCCCAATGAGCATGCCAGCTGTCCCCTCTCCTGGTCCCACCCTCTCCCACGTGGGCCCAGCTGGTGCCCCCTTTCCCTCCAGGCCAGCGCCAAGGGACATGGCCCCCTCCCATGCCCCCCTCGGTACACCACTGATGCTGTGTGTGGGGTCCCTGTGCCCCTTGTTTCCTTTATCCTTTCCCGGTTTGTCCTCATTTTTCTTAGTGTCTGTTTAATAAATTACATTTGCTTCGCACTATATGCACCGCTCAGTGGGTCAGGGAAGCGTCAAATGCCGACGGTACCTGGAGTGGGGACACCCTGAGCCTTCCCTAAGTGACCGTGACAAGGCTGGGGAGGTTGAGCCCCCAGGAATCCTGCGCCCAGCCTTGTCAGGGTTACAAAGACTCTGCTGCATGGGTGGAGGAAGGTGAGCCCTCGCGGTCAGGCCGGCCTCTGGCTAAATGGAGTGGGAGCGAGGCCTCAGATCCTTTCGTTAGCCAATTCCACCAGGGTAATATCTGGGCCAGGAAAGTTCCCCACAAAAGCAGGCCCACCCCCCCTCTTACATTTAGTAAAGAGCTGCCTGTAGTTGGGGGGAGGCAGTGGCATATAGGTTCTTGCCAGCAGCAGTTCACTCCTTGAAGACACATCAGATAACGAGGGAGGGGAGGGGGAAAATGTCTACCTTGTGGCAAGATGGTTTTCCCCTAGGTTTCTGGGTGGTGGCTCCGGCTGGTGCTGTTTGTTAATTTTAAGAGGAACCCCTGGGTATCTGTGCCTGGCCCTTTTTTGCTGCCAACATCACCTGGCAGAAGCGTTACACAGCTGTATGAGGCCAACAAAAACCAGAGGTGTAATACAGCAAAATGTGACGCTCAGTCAGACCCAGCCTGTGTAGCTGTGTACAGCTCCAAAAATATACAGGAATTATCTATGACCAACAACAGGCAAGAGTGGCAATTCCCTCCCTCTGCCTCAGCGCCGGTCCCAGCGCCTTCCTCTTCACTGCCAGGAAGATGGCGGCATAATTCTCCCACTCTCAGCTACATGCGCGTGTGTGGCCTCCCCTCAAGGTTATGAAATTCATGAGATCATCACTGTTGGTTTTTCCATATCTGCCTCCTGAGGCATGAACTCACCGGGATGGGACATGGGTTTGCACCTGTCTCTTGTTCACTTGTGTATCAGCAGTGTCATCGCAAAGCTCTTCTTGCCTCATAAAAGAAGTTGTACTCGCACTCGCTGGGCACATAACCACACCCTTTGTCCCTGCCTGTCCCAGCCTTTTATAGCCGCGATGGACTACTAGCAATAGTGGCACTAACACAAGGCATTGGGGGAGCCGGAACGAGACGGACGTGAGCTGGACTGGTTTTACAAAGGATGCTAATTCAAGCTCACCGTGGCGCGATTGGAGGCTGCATGAAAAGCCTGGGACGCACTTGCAGGTAAGAAGAGCGCAAGGGGGAAAGAAGCGGCCATGGGGTGTCTGATCAAGAAATAGTTTTGTAAGCAGCGTCAGTCAATGCTTTGTATAAGCTGTGTTAATGGTTAATACATGTCTGAGCTCAACCCTGGCTGACTGTTCATTGCTGGGGGCCTGGTGCGGGTACAAAGCTGGAAAAGCAGCCTTTAAGGAATATTTTAAATTAAACCACAGTGTAAGTTTGGCACGTCGCTTTGAAACGGCTGTTTCCTTCCACTTTGATCCAAATGGTCAAAAGCTTGTCCAAACTCTTTTTTAACATTTATAGGTAACATTTTAAATATAAGACTATCAGTGCCTGGTGCTGTAGCTTTGCCAGAGAAGGCACTTGCAGCATACACTTGTGTCCAAGTGCTTTTGTAACCCACCGCTCAATGTCGTGTGGCCCCTCTGGGACTGACCCACCAGTGATTTGACTCTTCTGCAGCTCCCAGCTGGAGGATCTTTTAGTTCACACTGTAGAGGCTCATAGAATCATAGACATGTAGGGCTGGAAGGATTTCAAGAGGTCATCTAGTCCATTCCTCTCTGCAGAGGTAATTTAAAATATACCTACACCATCCTTACAGGCATTTGGCTAACCAGTTCTTAAACACCTCCACAGCCTCACTAGGTAACCTGTTCCGCGGCTTAACTGTCCTTAGAGTGAGAAAGCTTTTCCTAATAGGTAGCCTAAATCTCCCTTGCTGCACACTAAGCCGATTACTTCAGTGTGAGGCTTCCAACAGTGGCACAAGTGCGTGAGTAGCACACTCAGGGTGACTGTTACAAAAACAGGGCACAACCCTCAAACTGGTTGTGAATTCTAAACTTACATTTCACCGACCAACTGCACCAAGTGCAAACTCCTCAAGCACATTAGCAGCCTTACACAGTCACAGACAGTCCCCTTGGATATTCCGGTCTGTCTTGTCACCCAGATGAATGTGTTTCTTTACTAGATGGCCATTAAGACCAAGAATCACAGTCACATTTGGGTTACTGTCAGTCCCAAAGGACCAGTCACCTACCCCAGGTCAATTGCACCTTAGGTCTTACAGCAAGCCCACACTTGCAGCCACTTTTATAATATGCTATATGAAGATTAATTAAAGCCCAGAAGTCTACATCACAATTAAAGAGCCCCTTAGCCAGAGCCCTATGTGCCCAAGTCAGGTGGCATGGGCCAGCCACAGGTGTCTAATTGCAGTGTAGACATCCCCCCAGCATGCGTCCGAGCAACATAGAGATCCTTAGTTCTTTTTGTTGGGGGGTTTTCATCCCCCTCCTGACGTGCTCTCAGCTGTCAACTCAATTGATGGGAGGAGTCCATTGGCATGTTTCATCTTCACAGGGAGGGGAGCAGAACAAGTTTTTAGTCCTTTTGTTGCCAATTCCTCAATCCAGATGGAGGGAGTTTCCAATGGTAAAATCCATCCAGTGCCAGTCTGGTATCTCTGGGTTTCCTCTTTTGGGAGGGGCATAACTATTTCTGTAGAGATCAGCTCTTCACGCTAATTAATGTCCTCTCTTGTATGGAGGATTCATTCGGGCACAGAGGCTCACCATTAGGGTCGCCAGTCGTCCAGGCTTGTCCTGGAGTCTCCATTAATTAAAGTTCTTTAATTAAAGATTCTGCCATGTGATGAAACCTCCAGGAATACGTCCAACCAAAATTGGCCACCCTACTTACGCTACACCTGCGCCAATATTACATTACAGATATTACAAGTGAGATTAACACAGGCAGAACCTCACATGCATCCAATGGAGTCCAGACACAAAACACTTCCTTCTAATTCCTGCCCTATCAATACATACCTACAGGTGAGCCAGACAGATTCCAGCTGTGTGTCTGTCCGTATTCAGCTGAGATATGGGGGTCTCGGCCTGAGCTGGTGCCTGCTATGCTAGTGTTACGTTCGTGTCCTAACTTCAGTGGACATGGAGAACAATTGAGCAGCAATAACAATATGCTTCGACAGTGGAGATCTGTAGAGCTGAATGTCTATGATCACGGTCCTTTTTATAACAACTTTTTTTCCATTGTTGAAGGCTGTTGTCAGGCCCCCCTCCCTAGCCTTCCCTTCAACCTTTCCTCCTGGCTCAGGTTTCCGAAACCTCCGACCATTTCTTGGGGTAGCTGTGGAGGTGTAGTTCAGTAATTGGCAGCAACTGAGATGACCTCTTGCTTGTTCTCAGCCCAGAGGTGGTCGTGGCTGCAAAGTTTGCCTGAGTTTGGTTAGCTCGCAAATTACCACAGTAAAGAATTTCACCAAATTTTTATGATCCAATAGGTCAGTCGGTTTCTATTAAAATGCCAACTCACCGTGCTTTGAACCCTTGAGCTTTGGACCTGCTTTGAAGGTGCCTGGTACAAGACAGAAAAATTCAAAACAGCTTCCTGAGGTCTGGGATCCAAGCCTACACACTGCCTTGTGATCCACAAGTGGTTTGATGCAGTGAGGGCCAATATGCTCTTATGATTTCTCCACTGACGTAGGCAGAGTTACACCAGGGTGGGTCTGGCCCCATGTGTTTCAGTATAAAAGTCTACTTGACGTGCCTGCATTGTAACAGGCACACAGGAATAACTTGTGTTGTGTTTGTCATAGGGAGTTGCCAGCAGCCAGACAAAATCAGTGGTGTGTTGTTTGCAGCAGGCTTGATCTTCAGCGGGGGCGAGTTAGCACAGCCTCTTTGACACCAAGGGGACTTTCTAAGTGTTCAGGAGAGCTGTGCCAGTTTGCACCATTGGAGGATTTGGCCCTGTTGTCCAGCCCATTGCCAGAAGGTGCATGCTGGAGCTTCTACGTGAAGTTCCGGGTGGCTGGCATCTCCATGCGCCCCCTCACCCTGACCCTGAGGGGGAACAAGCTGCTGGATCTTCCCCGGGCACGTGCGCTCCTCTTGGGTCCCTGGCCTCATTTTCAGGGGTTCCCCCAGAGCATTGCTAGGTAGTTCCCTCACTGCCTACAGCTCCGGAACAGCAATGGCTTCCCAGTCCGGAGAGATTAGTCATTGGACTGACCACAGAGCTCTCTTACCTCCTGTGTGCAACCCATCGACTGCAAAGTCTTCAGTGACTTCAGGAGTGTGTGTCAGCGCTGAATGAGTCCCCTTGCGTGCAGGCTTGTGAGGTGACGACTCCGACAGGCTCAGCCGTGCTGAGGAAAAAGGGACTCAGGCAGGTTTACTGATCAAACGGGAGGGGAGGGGGTGATGGAGCTGGTCGTCTCTCCAAAGACAGAATAAAATGACAATGCATCTAGAAGGGTGTGGAAGGGCAAAACAAACCAAGAGGCAGGACACAGCCCATAGTTACTGTGTGGAGGAGCTGTTCTTGCTGTCGAGGGCTATGGGTGCGGTTGCAGAGATCAAAGGTCAGTCTCCATTTTGGAAGGTGGGATTTTTAGTGTTACCCACTCTTGTGATCTGATGACAAGTGTTTTCCTTAAAACCCCGCTCCTGGGGTCATGATTACCTGCGATGCTCTGCTTTCATCTGTAAAAAAGTATGCTTTGCACCCTGGGGGTTGCAGAGAAAAGCTTGAAAACGTGATGCACGTGACCTCAGGTCCCCGACAGGAAAGAAAAAGAACTAACATTTAGTACTGGGTTTTTTTAAAAAAACAAATAAAACCTCTTGATTTTTAAGCTGCTCACATGATTTTTGGAGTCTGCTGACTCTGTATTTTTTGTGCTTGTGGTTGGCATCTTGCAGCAGGTTCTGGTTGCCTTTGCGATTGAGTTAGGTGAGGTCTAAATTAAAAGCCTGTAATTGTTAAATCACAAGCTCCCTTGCTTTAATGCAGAGAAGGAGCATTACTGACAGGGCGTGAGAGGCAGACGCCATCTTACACCAAGGAGAGGCCGGAAAGGAAGAGGCTGTAACAATCATTAAGGGTCTCGCTCCACAAACATTTAGCTTGTGGCAAGCTGGGCTGTAAGCCTAACCTTCACTGCCTTCCATGCCCTTTCTAGTCATGTGGAAGCTGCTGACGTGAACTAGCAGTTCCCTAGTGCGATTTAATCAACTCCCTTTTCAAAGGGTCGCTTGCTGGTGGATTCCCTGCAGCTTGAGGTCTTCAAATCTCATTTTTGAGGATTTCAACAACTCGGTCATGGGTTCGGGGTTGTTATAAATGTGTATGGGTAGGGTTTTGTGGCCTGCCTTGTGCGGGAGGTCAGACTAGATGATCATATTGGTCCCTTCTGACCTATGAGTCTATGAGTCTATGAGTCTATGAGTCAAAGCAGGGTAGATCCTCTGACCAGGGCCCAAGCGTAATTTTTTCGGGCCCAGTACAAACTTGTAACACGAGCCCCACACATACCACAAATCTTTCATCCCGTACATACAATCTCATGGGCCATGAAAAAATGTGAATTCTGAAATTACTGTTATATATTCTACACTATGAAAAATGCCCCCCTTTGCTATTTTTGTTTAACAGAACACCCAGCCTGTGAGTCCGGCAAGTTTGCTGACTGTTTTGTAACTTTTTAGTCATTATAAAGGTATTCTGTCAATGTCTTGGGGTTTGCATCCTGGGCTGCCCCCCCCCCCCGGGCCTCCAGGCTGCAGTAAAGTGTACCCTTTCCCTCTCCCTTCCCCATGTGGGGACCCTGCTCTGACAGCCAGACGCTGGGACCAAATGACAGGGGAATGGATCACTCAAAATTGTCCTGTTCTGGTCAGTCCATCAGAAATGTCTGGCACCGGCCACTGTCAGAGACACGATTTTGTGCTAATGGGCCATTGGGCTGACCCAGTGTGGCAGTTCTTAATTTCTTCTCAGATTGCACAATGCCGTGTCAGCAGGGCCTACGCAGACAGTTGTGCGTGGCAGGCTAGTGTGGGACAGCTTTACACTCAGCTTGCAGCAAATGAAACGTTTATGGAGGTACAAAGAGCGGCCTGGAAATCTGTGGGTTGAAGTGGGAGGTAGTTTACCTTGGACTCACTGGATCTCCATTTCTTTTGCAGGAATGCCAGACTCATGGGACTTCTGACTCTTTGGCTGGGGGTCATTTTTCTAGCCGGGTTCTTCCATGTGAATGTAAACATCACCGCGTAAGTCTATGTTCTACAGTGATAACACGAGTCCGGCGAACCTGCCATGTACCCCTCTCTGTGTCGGGCCAGCAAGATGATCCATTAGATTTTATATTTTTGGATTGCTAAATGTAGCCCTAAGCACAGAGATCAGGCCTAGGATTTTCAAGACTGGGGGGCTTGAAGCTGGGGTCCTAAATCCATTTTTAGCACGTAAATAAGTGACCTATCAGCTGTATAGAACACCCAGGGGCTGGAGTTACTGCGACAGTACTAACTACAGAAAAGGGGAGTGAGCAGAAGCCAGGACCCACGCTCCCCGCCCCAACCACCGCTGTAACAAATAAGCTGGTGATTGTATGGAGCAGTCTGCCATTTGCAGCTAATGAGGGTGGAAGGGAGGGTTTGGCTCAGTGATTCCCAATCCATGACCCGGGGGCCAAAAGTGGCCCACCGCTTCCCTCCTGCTGGCTGCAGAAGGGAGCTGGTGCCTAAGGACCCAGGTGGAGTGCGTTGCCGCACAGCTACAAAACTTGTTGCACTCAAAAGGACAGGAGATCAGCGCTCCCCTCCCCCTGACTCCAGCAGAGAGCACGGCAAAGTGCTCTGCTTGGGTTCCTAGGTGCTGGGGTCCCTGCTGGAGAGAGAGGGAGGGGATCGCTGATCTCCTGTCCCCTTGGCTAGGGAAGGGAGCCACTGCCAAGAAACCCAGGTGGAGCGCATGGGGCTACAGGACGCGTGCGATTTCCCTGCTGCAGCCAGGGGGAGACGGGAGATCAGCGAGGAGGCAGCCTCCTTGCTGAATTGTTTCTGTGTCTGGCTGCGGGGGTGAGGGAGGCTGCTGGCAGAGCAGCCAGGACCTACCATGCTTGAGGAGGGGCAGGATTCGAAAACTCAGTGCCTTCCGGTTTGGCCTGCACGTAGCGGGCCACCCACCGTGATTTAGCTGCCAGGCCACGTGCTTCAGTGTGTAGTGACAGGCACTGATCTACACGAGCGCTTTGTCTGTGGGAGTGTGACAGACTGTGAGAAATCGGTAGGTATAAAGTAGTGAATGTAAAAATAAGCACAAGAGCAACAAATCGTTTCCTTTCACGAGGTGGTGAGTTGTAGTCCTTCCTGAAGCGTGAATATGTCAATTCATTTTTATGAGCCCTTCAGGGTTGTAAAAGTATTTGTGGCCCTTGAGCCCAAAACATGGGGAACCACTGGTCTAAAACCACAAAGCGCTGGATTTTTAGCTGGTGTAAAGTGTCATAGCACCTGTGACTGCAAGGGAGCCACGCTAGTGTACACCACCTGGTCCATTGACATCAATGTAGCTATGGCCAATTTACACGAGTGGGGGATGTGGCCCATTGACTTCAATGGGGCTGATTTACACTAACTGGGGAATGGGCCCCTTGACTTCAAGGGAGCGATGCTGATTTACGCCAGGAATTTATGCAAGGAAAGGCAGTTCAGGCTAAACTCTGCAGCTCTTTGGAAAAATCAAGTGAGAGGAATAGGAGGGTAGGTAATGGCACTGAAAAGCAGCACTGTCTGGTGTAAGAAATGGTTTCCAACACCAGAGAAAACATTTCCCATGTGCTTTACATTCGTACAGAGTGTGGGAGTTTTCCACCAAGCAGCTGAGACCCTGTCAGCCCCAGACGAACGTGATGTTTCTCAAGACCCACAAAACTGCCAGCAGCACCATCATGAACATCCTCTTCCGGTTTGCAGAGAAGCACAATCTTACCTTAGCACTTCCTGCTGGCCAGAGCTACCACATGGGCTATCCGCACCGCTTCATGGCACATTTTGTAGAGGGATTTAAAACCATGGGACAAAGCTACAACGTCATATGCAACCACATGAGGTTTAATCTCCCAGAGGTGAGGTCCTGGGCAGTAGCAGTGGGGGAGGAGTCCTGTGAGATGTTACGCTGATGTCATTAACAGTGATCCTAGTTTTCTGTGATAAAAAAACACAGACATCTGTGGTTTTCCACGACTGAAATGAAACACTGAACTTCAGTTTCCCTGGCCACCATATATATAGGGAGCAGAGGAACACAATTTTATTGATGTGCTTACAATCTTTTTAAGCGGGCAGTCAGAGCCCAATCCATTCTCCTGATTATCTGAAGATTTGATGATCCAGTCAGGCCCTGGTCCCAATTAGCTTAGATAATCGGAGTTCCACTGTGTATGTTTTTATTTTTTCACCAATGTAAAAACTAAAGACTCTCGGTAAAAATGCAAAGTCCATGTTTTTCCGGGGCAAACAGATTTCTAGGCTCCCTGGTTGTTAGCTAGCAGTAATTATCATGCTGCGTGAAGCTCAGAGCAGTGGGAATCTAAAATGTTTTCTGAATTAGGAATTGGTACGTCGGCCTTCAATCACAACCCATGAGTACTGAGGCATGGCCACACAGATGGCAGTCCCTCTAAGAATCTTAGGACTGACACTTTTTTATTTGAAAAAAGGTGACTGGAGTTACCCTGTTTGTCTCAGGGGAGGGCCCTTTTGCTTGGGAACATAGAGAATCAACTTCTACGCCTGGCCATGATCTCTCTGTCTTTCTCTCTCCCCTTGATGAAGTAACTGGGGGTGAAATCCGCTCCATGCTCATAAATCCCGAGTAGTCAGGCTCTCCGGGGAGGGCACAAGGAGTGATTTGGGAGGTGAAATCCACTCTCCCCCCAGCCAAGGTGCAGGCTTTGTTGCACAATCCTCTCCCCACAGCTGCTGCTCCAGCCAATAGTTTGGAGTAACAGCCCCAGCTTCACTGGAGCAGTTGGGCAAGTCACTGGATCTACATAAATGTCGTTACTGCCCCCCCCCCAGTGACCTGAGCCCAATGTGTGTCCTTCAGCATCCAGCAAGTGGGGCCAGCCTTGATGGTGTTTATGGGTGCACAGGTACCCGGGGTACCAGATCTCTGGGTGAGTGTTCAGCCCGCAAAGCCCTCCTCATGCAGCCCTTCAGAACACGCCAAACTAGTCTCTCGGCCCTAACAGGAAGGAAGGAGCTCCCCTTCCATATGCTTACTGGAGTGGCCTTTCTTTTTAAGAGTAAACGGGATTAGTGCCCACAACCTGCCAGTACAATGCTTGTGCTTAGACTGTCTCACCCTGACTATGTTTTAACCCCTGCTAATGATCTACACTGTGCTTGTTATTGTGGCCTATTTACCTTTAAAGTCAAGTAGAAGCCTTTTTCATACCACAAAACACCTTCCCTGCATAAACAAGAGATATATTAATGGTCACTCTGCTCTCTCCTCATAAACAGGTCCAAAAAGTTATGCCTAACACCACCAGCTACTTTTCTATCCTGAGAAACCCAATTTCACTCATGGAGTCCTCCTATGCCTATAATAAATTTTTTACACCAGCATTTAAAAGGTCAAAGGACGTGAATGAGTTTCTGGCATCTCCATGGACATATTATAATATGAGTGAATATATAAATAACGTTCATGCGAGGAACTACATGTGGTTTGACTTTGGCTATGATAACAATGCAGTGGACACTGAGGACTATTTCCAGAGTGTCATAGCAGAGATCGAGCAGGCTTTTCATCTGATACTGTTAACAGATTACTTTGATGAATCCATGGTCCTTCTGAAGAACACTTTGTGCTGGAGTCTGGATGACGTGATTTACTTCAAGCTTAACGCCAGAAGCGAGGACAGTATCCAGAGCATGACCCCAGCGAGCAAGGAAAAAGTGAAAGAATGGTGCTCGTTGGACTGGAAATTCTACCAGCACTTCAACAGTACATTCTGGAGGAGAATTCAGGAGACAATAGGGCTAAAAAAATTAGATCAGGAGGTGAATCTCCTGAGAAAGAGGCAGAAAGAACTTATGGAGCTGTGTCTCTTGGATGCAATGCCGATAGATAAGAGCCAAATCAAAGACAAAAAGCTTCAGCCCTTCCAGTCAGGGAAGGCAAATATCCTGGGCTATAATCTCAGACAAGACCTGGATAATGCGACGCTGAGAGCTTGCATGAGACTGGTCACGCCCGAGCTTCAGTATATGTCCTATCTGTATGCTCGTCAATTCCCAGACAAGAAGAGAAAGAGCGCAAACTTTCCCTTATGGCGGAGGTGACAGGTTTGGTGGATCATTAATATCACCTGTTGAGTCTGGACACTTTGTGATCAGTGTGGATACCAGTGAGACACGGTACGCAGATCAATAAGGTTTAATGTGCACGGTTTTCTATAAATATACTAGTTAGATACAAAGCCTAAAATTAACTACAATATCTCATACTCACTAAGCCTGGAGAGCTAAGCAGTCACTCAGAAGGCTGTATGCAGGAATGGCTTTCTTCAGCGGCCCCGCCTGGGAGTCAGTGGATCCTCTGGTTCCACCGGCAGCACCTCCCACAAAGTCAGGTGTTGATGGAGCGCCCCCCTTTGTCTAAGTGATGACTTCTTATATCCTTGCATAAACAACCTTCACCTAATTATCTCTCTCCATTATCATATATGTTAATTGCCTACATTGGATTTCACCCTTAACTACATTCCACTCTCACCATGGTAATTGGGGTCATCAAAACAACATCTGGTGATAGAAGGGGCAGAGTAAAAGTATGCGCCTTGGCAATGAAAAATTGTACCCCAGATGTTCACAGATAACGTCTTGTTCCCATCACCGTTATCTATGTGCAGCTGCAAGCAATACAGTGTCTGTATTTTGTCTTAGTATGTGTTGTGCTATGCAGAAAAGGAGAAATGTATAAGGTTATTCAGTCTCTGCCAACTGGAAGATATCATGCTACAGGGGTCAGAATAGACAAGCAATCAACTGAAGCTATGCTAGGCCTGTAGGACAGTGATCAAGCAACTCAAATTGTACTGGGCCTCCATCATCACCATAATGCTTATAACAGATTTCTATCACCTGGTTCATGTACCTATCAGAGATGTTTGTTTACCTTTCTGGTGGCAAATGGAGTTAACTCCATCCTCCTTGGAACCTGTCTTCAGGTAGTTAAAGGCTGCTATCAAATCTCCCCTCATTCTTCTCTTCTGCAGACTAAACAAACCTAGTTCCCTCAGCCTCTCCTCATTAGTCAATCCTTCTTCATCCTCCCTGGGGAGGAGCACATCCAAGAGTGGCTCCCATCACTAGCTCTCTCATTGCTCCCCTACAGGGAAGGCAGGTCCCTTTGATCACCTTTCTCTGTTTAGCATGGACGTTAGGGCTGAAGGAAACTGCCTGCATTTCTTTTACTTCCTATGGCCAAGGAGACCTGCTATGTTGTTTTCCTACAACTGGCAGACCGCCCACCGGGTAAAGCGGGGAAAGGCTGGCTGAAGGAGTCAATTCAGCCAGCCTGTGTGGTAAGATAACATCAAAGATTGTAAGGCTACTGAAGTGTTTAGTGTGGGATTTGTTTTATTGTTTCCTGACCAGGCTGGCTCATGTTATTCTGGCTTATAATCACTTAATAAATTTTTGTTTGTTTTATCTAAAGCAGGGCTTGTGGTTTGAATGCGTACAGAGTCCCAAAGTCCGATTTTGGTGTTTTCCCATTTTTTTCTCTCCCCCAGCTGATGGCTCTTCATTGCAGCATCTGGAGGTGGATTGTAAGTGGGGTCACTTTTGTCCCATTGATGTTTAAACACTTTCAGGAGGCACTGGCAGCATTGCGCCAGACTTTTCTGGTCACCAGCATTAACATCAATTTTCACTGTGTCATTTGCTTTGCTTGCTACTGTCATTCACAGGAAGTTTCCACATGCTCTGAGCATGGCAGGTTCCGAATTTACACCACCATGTTACCCACATACTAGGCCACCCCACCTTTACCCCATCCATAGGCTCAAGGCATAACCCAGTTCAGGCACCCCCACCCATTCCCAGTTCGTCGGGCTCCAGGTGTAATTCTCGTTGGGTTTGCGGGATCTTTTATCAGTGAAGGAGGCTTACACAGTAACATCCTTACTCTCTATTTATTAACAATTACCTATACAGAATAGACACGCTAAGCATACAATGCTCACCACTTCCAATAAGGCAGACAAACATCTCCTGGTGGCTAATCAGGATTAGATCATCTGGGGACTCCAGCTTCTGCATGATATGGTTGGCAGGTGTTGAGGTCTGGCATCTCTGATCTTCTTGGGCTGTGTCCTACAGTCAGGTTCCAAAGAACTTTCTTTGGACCTCAGTTTATATAGTTAAAACTTGGGTCCTGCATAGCTGTACCTTAACCAATTATTTTAAATTAAAGTACTACAAAACACCAATCCTAGCCCATTATGAAACAGTCCTGTAGCCAATCAAACCCCAGCACCTTAAATGATTTCAATAGTGCAAACTTAGTTATGCAACCGACAGAAACAATCAAAGAACAAGACAGAAATCATGCAGATAAACAAGAGAGAACTGGGTACCATAAAGACAAAACAAAAAGAAGTGTCGATTTGACAGCCACAACTGTTGTTAAGTAATTTCTTTCCAGACAGAATGCTCTCAAACAAAGTTTTCTTTAAGAATCTTAAAATCTGCTTCTTTCTCTTGTGGTGGTAGGTACTATTAGGACAGTAGTACCTTCTTAACAGCCTGATATTACTTTGCCTTGAAGTAATTTCAGGAAAGTGAAGATGTGACTACTTGCTACTTAGCTTATGGCTGCTGTCCATCCTGATAAGGCTGCTACTGCTTAGCCCAAGAACAAGGCCTAAGCGTAGCACAAAAAAAACCCAACAAGGCCTCAGACCTTCAACCAGAGGAGCAGGATCATGACACACATGCCAGCAAAAGCACACAGGAGTGCATCGTCTCCAAGGACTTCCAGCATTTACATGGTTCATAAGTCTAAAACATAAAGCAAACCACATAGCAGTAGTGTAAGCCAGTGGCACGGTCTGGTGGGGGCGTCGCAACCCTTCCTTGGGCCCAGGCTCCGAGGAAGGCCACAGCATCTTGGTCTAGAGGAGTAAGTGGTGCTGGTCACAAATCTTTAGCCCTGGCCCCCCGTAGGAAGGGCTTCCTTCCCAGTCTGTAGCCCTCTGGCCCTGCCGTAGGGCAGGGCTGATAAGGGGTCTGTGGCCCCAGCCTTTCAACAGGCGGCATGATCCAGCAGACTTTTGCCCCCAGCCTTCCCACAGGCGGGGCTGGCAAGTGGTCTGGTGCCCCCGGCCTTGCAGGCAGGCGGGGCTAGCAGAGCTCGATGTCCTCTGCAAAGCAACTCAGAGGAGCCGAGCACTCCCGGGGTGGTTAGGGTAGGGGGGCGCAGGCCCGCCCGACTCCACTGCGTCCCAGCCCAGGGCCCTAGCAGTGGTTTGCCACTGGGCCAGCGGGGACCCAGCCTCAACACGCTGACGGATTTAGCCCCCGACTCAGCCACTCTCTAGTCGGCTCTTCCTGGGCCACTTCCTCCCACCCTGTCTCCACTCGTCTCCCTCTGGGTCGCTGGGGCAGTCGGCGTCCTGCAAGTCCCTCACCGTCGACAACTCCCCAGGGTCGTCAGCGGAGGGCAGCTCTTCCAGGTCTTCCTCTGGTCCACAAGGTTCAGGCAGCTTCAGCAGGTTCCTGATGTCCAGCAACTCCTCTAGGTCAGGACTGACTTCAGGAGGTTTTTCTTACCCAGTAGTTTCAGGGGGCTCCTCCCAGCCTCCAGGGCCCGGCGGCCTGCTCCAGTCGCTAGGGCCCAGCAATCCGGGCTGGTATTGGTGGCTCCGGTCAGTGGGGCGGTTGCACCAAACAGCCGCTGGGCCTGGGTCAGGTCCAGCCCGCAGCCTCTGGGAAGACAAGTCTGCCTCGGGCAGCAACTCGCCCCTTACTGAGCTGCTAGGCCTGCCTTTTATAGTAGCCTTTCCTGCTCTGGCTCCGCCCCTCTGTTTCCAGGTAGTATGGCCTGTAGGCCTTGTTCTGCCCAGCAGGGGCGTCGTAACCCTTCCTCAGGTCCAGGCTCCGAGGAAGGCCACAGCTCCTTGCTACAAGGAGGCACTAACTTTTACTGAGATCTCATTAGGTTTGAGTTCCTCTTTTTCTCCCCATACCCTTTTTGTAATTGCCAGCTGAAACATGAAGACTGTTTTACCCTTCCTTTTTTTTTTTTTTTTAAAACAATTTATGCAGAGGGGCTGCCTTCTCTGAAAATTCCTTAATAAAATGTCAGCTTCACTCTCTGTTGGTCAGGGGAATGCCCCTTGTTTCCCAAAATTACTCCAAAATAATTTACTTGTTGGGAGCACAGCTGAGCTTTCTTTGGGCTCAGCTTAAGTCCAGTTTTCTGAAATTGTTTTGTAACATCCCATTTAATACTCTTAGATTCTCTTTCCTGGTCTGAATGCAAGAAATGCTCTGAAATCAGCAAGCCGAAATTCAGTAGAGATCTGGGGAAAGTATTACATTTAGGAAGGAAAAATCAAATGCACAATGACAAAATGGGGAATAACTGGGTAGGCAATATTACTGCAGGAAAGGATCAGGGGGTTATAGTGGATCACAAATTGTACATGATCCAACAACATGACACATTTACGAAAAAGGCTAATATTCTAGTGTATACTAACAGAAGTGTCCCATGTAAGACACGGGCGAGACTGTGTGCTGGAGTACTGTGTCCAGTTCTGGGTGCCACGCTATAAGATAGATATGGACAAAATGGAGAGTCCAGAGAAAAGCAACAAAAATAATAAAAGATTTAGAAAACTTGACCTCTGAGGAAAGGTTAAACAAAACTGTTTATCCTGAGAAAAGATGCCTAAGCGGACTGGGGGACCTGATAACAGTCTTCAAATATGTTGAGACCTGTTACAAAGGGGACTGATCAATAGTACTCCATGTCCCCCGAAGGGAAGACAAAAACAATTGGCATAACCTACAGCAATGGGGGATCTAGATTAGCTATAAGGAAGAACTTCCTAATATAAGGATAGTTAAGCACTGGAATAGCTTCCAAGGAAGGTTGTGGAATCCCCGTCATTAGATGTATTTAAGAATGTGTTACGTAGACAAACACCTGTCAGGGATGGTCTAGTTTTACTTGGTCCTGTCTTAGTGCAGGGGGCTGGGGTTTATGATCTCTCAAGGTCCCTTCCAGCCCCACATCTGAGTATATGGAATTCTGCCATCTGTTTGAGCACAGTTCACTTTTATATGCCAGGGTTGTAAAGTTACTCATTTAACTTTATGGCTTTGAACCTTTTGAGTGTGGTTCCTCTTAGGACAGGAATTCTACTCTTTCTATTAGCTTAATGTTCCTTTTATTTCTGCACCCCCCTTTTGTTAGCCCCCTGACAGCGCCCTTTGTCCTGGCTGTTTTCTAAAAGTGGAAGATTGGGACTTGGTCCAGTGAGCTGTGACTAGCACAGTCAGCATGGAGACAATTAAATTAGTCCCCAGATGCAAATAGAACTATTAGTCCAGTTAAGAGGCAGGAGATTCTAATCTACTTTGAAAAACTGCCCGAGTTCAGGAGGCACAGGGCCTCCTGCCCCACTGCATGGCTGCAATGTTACATCAGTGTAACTCCATTAAAATCAAGGGAGTTCCCCCTGTGTAAAGCCTGGGCAATGGAGCAGGAAATCAGGCCCAGATACTTCTTGCTATAACACAATACATGCAGATGTAGCTGGGTAGCTGTATCACACTGAGAAGGACCTTTCACAAGAATGCATTTCCTTAAATAAAATATGTGACAAATGACATTGCTGCTGACAGCATCCTCGGAAATCACACTCATCTGATATTCAGATGCACAGTGGCCTTAAGTAAACAGAGCCACAAGAGGACCCTTGGTAAAGCAACCTTGCAACCAAGAAATCTGTGCAGCTGGTTGAAAAAGTGGGAATTTCTGAAAACTTCACTGGTTTTTTCAAAGAACTGCTAAGCACCCAGACGCCCAGTGGGGAGCTGAGAGCCCAACGGCAGCCCAGCTCTCAGCAGAAAGTTGCACATGAACTGCGAGCCCAGGCTCTCAGCCCCCCCGCCCCTCTTAAGTCGATGGAAGCATTCCTGGTGAGAACATGCACCACCGACAGAAAAAGGGCTGTGTGGACATGAACTGCCGCGCTGGCTGTAAGTCATAGTTCAACTTCAGTTTTTAGGGTAGACATGGCCTAAGTAACAGTTAGAGATTACTTTGCATAGAGTAGAAAGTAAGCCTTTGTGTTTCATGTGTGGAGTGAGAAGTTTTCCAAAATCCATCAATTTTCTACTTCGTTTTGCACCTTTGAAAAATCTCACTTGTAGGTATTGGAACACTGGCATTTTGGTGTGTCTTGGAAGTTGTATTTCATCAAGTGATCTAAATGTATTGGCTCTAAACAGCTGGCCAAATTTTGATATACCTATAAGTTTCCAAATGTCAAAACTTCTCAGGCTTTTATTGCGGTTTAATTCTAGATTATCTACTATGGGTGTTAAAGGTGATGGGTTTGGGTTTAGCTTTCTAAATAAAGTATCTCAAGTTTCTATTGTTGCTTGCATAAAAGGGTGGTTATATATTGATTTTTGACCTATAAGTTTTATTTATCTAAGAGATCCCGTGGAGTTTGATTGCACAACAGTGAGCTTGTTCTAGCTCTACCAAGTGCTTATCAGAATTTGATGTTACTGAGTACATTAGGTTTCAGTTATGACTAGCTTGATAAGAGTGCTTAATGTTTGGTAGGGCCAATTCTCGCTTTTGCCATGGCCTTTGTAAAATAGATTAGTTAAGATGGGGGTTTTTATTTCCCCAAATTATTGTTTGTCATGAGTGATAAGAAAAGTGACTTGGGTAATTACAGGCCTGTTAATTTGTAGTGTGCAAATAGTATGCAAGATCTTAGTAGTATGCAAGGTTAGTTTGTAGTATGCAAGTAGTTTGTAAGGTCTCAGTAGCATGCAAGGTCTTGGAAAAAGTTTTGAAAGTTTTCATGAAGATATTGAGTAGAACCAGACCCAGGACCGAGCCCCGCAGGACCCCACTCAATATACTCTTCCAGCTTTTTTGTGAACCATTGATAAATACTGAGTGCACTTTTTTCAACCAGTTTTTCACCCACCTTATAGCAGTTCCATCAGTGCTGTATGCGCCTAGTTTGTTTATATGAGGTCAAGTGAGACAGGTCAAAAGCCATACTAAAGTCAAGATATACCACATCTACTACTTCCCTCCTATCCACAAAGCTTATTACCCTCTCAACAAAAGCTATTAGGTTGGTTTGACATGATTTGTTCTTATCACCTTATCTTCTTGCTTGCAAATTGAGTGTTTGATTAGTTGCTCCATTATCTTTCCAGGTACTCAAGTTAAACTGACTGGTCCTGTAATTCCCTAGGTTGTCCTTATCCCCCTTTTTATAGATTAGCTCTATATTTGCCCATTTCCAGTCCTCTGGAATCTTTTCCATTTTCCATTAGTTTTCAAAGATAATCATTAATGGTTCAGCTCTCTCCTCAGTTGGCTCCTTGAGTATTCTAGGATGTATTTCATCAGGCCCTGCTGGCTTGATAACATCTAACTTGTCTGAGTAATTTTTAACCTATTCTGTCCCTGTTTTAGCCTCAGATCCTACCTCATTTTCACAGGTGTTCCCTTTGTTGGACATCTGACGTCTACTAACCTTTTTGGTGAAAACTTTGCACTCTTGTTTTGAAAATGTTGAGCAATAGCCTTTTTCTGTGGAAGTCTCACTGTGAACCCCAGAGTTTTGTGTCAGTAAAGCATTATGTATGTCCATGAGTCTCTCCTCCAACCCTATGCCCTCCCTAAATAAATAAGCTGCAAATGGATGGCTGTGGGTACCTGAACATGGGTCACTGCAGATTACAATTTTGCTGATCTCTGACAAATGAGGCCTTTGTTCTTATTTTGCTGTTTAAGCCAAGGGCTGCTGACTCAGGGCTTTTTCCTGATCACTGAAGATCTCTGCTGACAGAGCCATGTGAGCCACAGGGGGAGAAGCAGTGGAAAGGGAAGTTGGAGAGATGGGTCTAATGAGAGAACAAAATGATAAACGAAATGCATCATAGCTAGTCTTCCGATCTCCTGGTTTTTCCATGTTAATACTTAAACCAGTTCACAACCCAGACTTGGGAGAACAAGGTGAGAAGTGTGCTCAGAGTTATCACTTCTGGCTTTGGGGAGGAATGCGAACACACCAAACTGAGACGGGGAGCCGGTGAGTTACTTTGCTTTTCCACTACTCCTTTAGAAAGTGCTGGTTTAGCGAGATTGGTTTTAAGCACCAGATGAAATGTGTTTCCCTGGCTGGCACAGCTCCCTGTTGCTTTTTCTGTGGCATGGAAGCTGCAGGCCAATGACATATTTGCTCAGCAGCAGATCCTACTGCAAACCACGAATATCCACCCTTAGCCTTCCATTCCATAGGTCACAGCAGGATATTTCCTGCCTCCTGTCACCAAGTTGTCAATAAAGGTCCTCTTCCTACAGGCGCCCTAGGTCCGAGCATTCTGAACCAGTTAACGTTGGGGGGGTAGCTAATTTTTTTCCTGGTTAACTGAAACGAATAATGAACGCAATGCTACAGCCACTGTCCGAAGCAGAAACAGATACAGCTAAAAGGAAACCGAACAAAGAACAAGCCTAAATCTCCTGTGGGCTGGGCAGCCATAACATTTCAGAACGCTGAACGCAGAGAGCAGGGGCCAGTTGCTCACCTGATGTAAGCCGATTAGAGGGTTGTTGACATCAGTGATTTACAATAAGAATCAGACTCTAGAACAGTTCATCAAGAATCCCTTTCAGGATTTCCCTTCCTCTCCATAGTGCCCCAAACAAAAGAAGTTTTGTGACAAAAGGTAGCTTGGTGTGAGCACAGGAAGGGCTCGCTGTCAGAGAGAAATATGGGCTAGCATCACAAATGGAACTAAAATGACGAGCTGATGCAGTGCATGTGTGGCAGACCCAGAGAAATCCCAGATAGGAATTTACTACCTGCTCTTGAATTACACCTTGTCTGCCTCGCAATGCAATATGAACTAAATCAGAGACGCCGCACACTGCCATGTGAATGATATAGTGTGGGTTTCTCTGGTTTGCAACTAGGTATGATGAGCAGGAAACTTTAAATCACACACACTGCAATTTTCTGACAGGCCTGGCTTTTCAGCGAGCCACTTTCAAAGATCAGCTGAATGTCGCCGTTATGATCCCTTGGAAGCCATGCTAGTTTTTGCTTTGGGAGCTGTTTTTTTCCCCTCCAGGTGCTATACATCCTCTGCAAAAGTAACCCATGGCTTGACCGCCTCTTCAGGTGCCAACGTTTTACAGAGTGATGCACTAGAGAGAGGAGGCACCACCTTTAAACATGACCCAAAAGAAGAGGGAAGCTCTCTAGCTAGGCTTTGACTACTGTAAGATTTATTCCCCCCCTCCTCAGGAATGCTTTGCTTACATTTGACAAGGATATGGAGTTCCTCCTTGAAGTCAGCCCAGTTCAGGCATGTCAGTATCTCTCAGAACTGATATTTAATGTATTGGACCAGGGGAAGGTCTCAGGGATTTATTACCTTGTGACCACACACACACACCTTGTTTAACATTTAAATTATATGCAGGCTCTCTGGCTTGTCAATATTTGTCTGCTATTGTATACCGGGGATGGTTATGTACTGTGGGCTAGATCCACAGTGTGACTCAGTTCAACGGTTAGGTGCTATTGACATGCTGAAAACCCCTGCTCCGCTGCCAGCTAGGTTTTGCTTGTGGGCATGTGCAAAGCCACCTGCGTCCTGCTCATGCCCCGCAGCTAACATTTCACTGGGCATCACAGGACAGGGGTGGGCATATATGAGTGACACCCAGTGGCCAGAGAACTCACCTGGGAGGTGAAAGACCCACATTCATTCCCCTTTTCTGCCTGCCTTGGAGCACGGACTTGATCATGGGTCTCCTGACCCCTGGGTTCCTGGGGATGGGAGCTGTGACAGACATGGCAACCTCCTGCCATACCCTTGGAAGACCTGACCTTACTGAGGTAAGTATCTTTAGGGGCCCTTGTATTAAACGAAAGGTTTATGTATGGTTGTGGCCCGGGATTGTATGTAAGCTCTTGAGGTTGGAGATGTGACAAATGTGAGACCTGGGGTGTCAAAGGACAATACTCAACCGTGGGCAGACAACAATGAACCTGTTAAATGGTTAACATGTTGAACAGTTTTCCTGGGGGATATCTAGGGGCAGCTGAACGCAGATTTCTTCTGCTTATGCAAAAAACCAGCCTTTTGAAGTACTTCCCTAAGGAGCGGGCCTTGGTCTGCTGCTCACCTATTACCTGAGGCCAAGAGCAAAAGCCCCAGCTGTGTCAAGGAGACTAAACTATTCAGGGTTGTTCTGGTTCTGAAGACAGTTCTGAACTTGTAACCCTCACAGGGAAAAGCCAGTTGTGGGCGTTGAAGGCCTGACACGCACCAGAGCCAGAGGCTGGCGTTGGGGTGACCTCGGGTAAGGCTTTTTAGCCTGCACATACATTTTTGTTGTTTTTAATGTTTGCTCTGCAACGCTTTCCACGTAACAATAAAGATTGTTGCTCATGCAGGGCTGTGTGGGAACTCGTAGCTGCTGACACGCACAGGTCTTGCTCCTTCAGAAAGCAAGCAAAGCGCAGACACTGCCCTGTCTAGGCCAGCTGGCTCGCTGGGCACATCGCAGTGTAGGCTGGGAATTGTGCAGCCTGGGAAAACCCCGCTCAGGAGGGAGAGAGACACGGGTCTCTATGCAAGAGGAGTGACTGAGAAGCCGACCGGGGAGGGGCCATACAGGTGCCTTGAACTGTGACGGGAATCCCTCCGGCTGAAGCAGTGCTGCTAAGTCCAGAGACGGGAGCACTCAGCTGGGATGTGGGCAAGTTAGCCTCAAGTCCCTGCACCAGTGAATATTTATTCATAAAAACCGGACCAGCTGCTACAAGAGAGAGACCCCCCCAGAATACCCAGGCACCTGGCGGGTGGGTACGCACCGGGGAGATGGGAGACCTGCACGGAGACCTTGCTCCCAGTCCATCAGAGCTGGGATTTGACTCTCATATCCTAGGAGAACGTTCCCACCAGCGGGTGAGGGCCTCTCTCTCACTTCTGGTGAGAAAGGGCTGAGCTCGTTTAGGCACCTAACTCCAGGAGAAGGTTCCCAGGATCCCAGGGGGAGGGAGGCACGTCCCTCTAGGCCTCAGTCATGTGCCAAGAGGCCCAGCTCAACCTGAGAACCTTGGTGGATCTGGGCCTTGAGCCCTGCCCCTTTTCTCTGCATTGCAATTCACTCCTGGCTCCTTGCTTGGCACACTAGCTTCTGACAATCCCAGTTTTAGGTGCCTAGCTCTCCCCCTGCATTAGATGGGGAGCCTGGTGGTCTACCCCGGGCCTGTGAATTCCACCATGCAGCAGGGGGCCTGGGAGCAAGGCATAGCCGTGCTGAGCGTTGTAGCACCTCAGCCCCTTCGTGAATCTAGCCCGGTCTCACGCTCAGTAGTAGTTGTGCTCTCCTCCCAAGAACAGTTGCACTGAAACCTGAATCACACACTGATTTTTGAATTTAACAGCGATTGCTCCAAGTGGTGGTGGTAGCTCCTCTTGAACACTTAATGCAAAAAAAAAAAAAAGAGTCAAATCGGCCAGGGGAGACCATCAAAATGTTTTGACCCATGAACACACGACTGGAACCTCACATTCCCTTGGTTCCACATAGGGGCCGAGGCCGTTCCAGGCAGGGCCGAATGAATGGAACACAAGTATGGCTAAGGGGGTTTCCTGGAGTTGCTGGCTGGTGTCAGCAGGGTCATTGTCTGGAGGTGCCCGTGGCCTTGCCAAGCAGCTACCTTGGATATGGCCCCTGAGCCCAGCTGCCGAGGTGAAAACAGTCCCTGATGTGCTCTCTCATGCTAGGCAAATGTTCCATGCCTGGCCATGCACCTTCCTGCAGCATTGACCAGCCTGCGTCCCATGCTGAGCAAGCATTGCTTGCAATCCCCTGCGCGGCTCTGGGGACCACTGCATTAACTCGATGCCTGGTTGATGTATGATGCTCTTCTCCTTTATGGGGGAGGGTTACCATAGCTCCTCCAGGAACTAAAAACATGGGGGAGGAGACGATTCCCCTGGGATCTCTGAGGTCTCTGCACAGTGCGAGTCAAACTGGGTTTTCCAGAGACTCAACCGAAGCAAGGTCTTTTGGTGTAAAAAAGGCTGAGTTTAAACTGATATGGGGCCTCCTTTCTGATCCAGCAAACAGCTGGGGGCCTTCCATCCCCAGCGGGGCCCACCCCTGGCAGAAGGGTGGGAAAAGAGTTGGCCTGCGAGAGTCTGTCAGACTGATGGGTGACTCTGGTCTGTTAAATCTGGTTATTGTTTTTACATGTTTTCTCTGCCATGCTTTTACCTTACGAATAAAGGTGCTTGCTTAGGGAGAGCTGGGTGGCAACGTGGGCCAGCTGACAGCACGCTGCTCTCGGAGCGGGAACAGCACTCAGGTGCTGGCTATCAGGCAGGCTGGGGCAGCCTGCTGGGGCTATCCCAGTTTAAGGCAGGGGCTGGGCAGCCTTAAAACCACTGGGCAGCAGAGAGCAGGAGAAAGGTCCCTACCCAGTAGGGCGACCAGATGTCCTGATTTTATAGGATCAGTCCCCGTATTTGGGGCTGTGTCTTCTGCAGCTGCCTATTACCCACCATCCCCCTGTCTGATTTGTCACACTTGCTATCCAGTCACCCTATTGCCTGGAGACAGGTGATGGCTGGAGCCCTGCGGCCTGACGGGGCACTCCTGGAACAGACATGGAGGGCTGGGGGGAGGCGAGGCGAATGTCGGTGCAATTACCCTGAAACTGTGGTGCCGACCTGCGCTTGCATTTTCCCCTTTGCGATACCTTGTCCGTTTGGCGTCTCTGTGGTTTCTCTCCCTGGCTGCAGCCGTGATGGGATCCCGCCACTTCCCAGCCCGCACCGTGCTGTTCGAGAGGGAGCCGAGCGGCGTGACTTACCGTGTCCCGGCGCTGCTCTACATCCCCTGCGTGGCAAAGCTGCTGGCCTTCGCTGAGGAGCGGCTGAGTATTGATGATGCTCAGGCCAACCTGCTGGTGCTGAGACAAGGGAAGTTCTACAGGAACTATGTGGAGGTGAGGGAGCCGGCTGCCTGGAACAGCAAAATAGTTAGTCAGATGTGGGGGGCTCCCCATCGTCTCTGATTCACCCTTTCCCACCCCACTGGTGTCGGGGCAAGCCAGGGGACCAATGCGGGGTGGGACTGGCACACCTTTTGCTGGGACAATCCCCGTGTAGCAGTTTCTTGGGGACTGTTGCAGCACGCTATAGCTTAGCGCAGCCCTCGGGCTTTTCTCCGTGAGGGGGAGAAAAGGCTCACGATAGCATGACATCAGCTTGAATCCTGCCGGGAGCATGGCATGGCCGGCCCCAAGGGGCAGGCCTGGCGAATTCCCATTTTTGTGCAGGCAGCACCCCCCTGGCGCCAGGAGAAGAGAGGCTGGTGAAGGGGCAGAGCTCTGGTGGGCGGGTGGGGAGCTGCTGAGGTGACCTGGTTTGTGAGAGCGCCATGGCGGAGCTGAGACAGGTGCGAGAGCATCGGTGCGAGCCCATAACCCGCCCTGCCCTCTCCTGCCAGTGGGAAGACATGAGAGCACTGGACACTGCGATCTTGAAGCACCATCGGTCCATGAACCCCTGCCCCGTCTACGACGCATTCACAGGCATCGTCTTCCTCTTCTTCATTGCTGTGTTGGGCAAGACTCCCGAGGCCTATCAGATCATCACGGGCCAGAACGTCGCCCGCCTGTGCTACGTGTCCAGCGCCGACCAGGGGCGGAGCTGGAGCGAGGCCACTGACGTGACGCAGCCGGTCATCGGCAGGTCGATCGCAGGTACCCAGCCCCAGAGCGAGGTGGGGGGGGCGAGACAGTAGGGGTTCAGAGAGGGATGGGGCAGCCTGCTTTCTCCTGGCTTCCTAGCTGGAGTGAGGGGGAAGTGCGCTTCCTGCAGCCCGGAGCTTTGCTTGCCCAGAGCTGGTGAATGACCAGGCCCGGACTGTAGGGGCACCGGGAGAGGAGGTGGAGCGGAGGCAGGGAGTCAGCAGCTACGAGGGTCTCTCTCTTTCCATCTTTTGTCGCCATGGCCAGGATACGTAGGGGGAAGAGGCTGAGCACCCCGGCCCTGCGTCTCTCCGCTCCCCTCCCGTTGCTGCTGGGAAGCCTGGCTCGCCCTGGGCTCTGCCCCTCAAGCTCGTGGGCTGACACAGGGTTCAGCGACGGTCCTGGCTCTCGGCTCGGGCGCAAGGGAACAGCTGGGTTGCTCCCAGCCAGCGCCATCGATGGCATCCTTGGCAGAGATGCTAAGGAGTGAATGAGGATGGAGACCGCCCGGCCCTTCTCCTGGGAGAAGAGCTCTCTGGAGCCCGGGGTAGAGGCCCAAAGATGGGGAGCAGAAGGGATGCTTCCACTGCCCCATGTATGCTGGAGCCATTGGCCTCAAAGGCTCCCCCCCCCTTGCTCTGTCCCTATATGCGCTTCGAAGGCCAAGGCAGTTGAGAGGGGAAGACAGAGAGGCTACAAGGGGCGGCTCGTAACTCTTCTCTCTCTCCTTTTCTGCACAGATTGGGCCACATTTGCTCTAGGCCCCGGCCATGGAATTCAGCTCAAGTCGGGACGTCTGCTGCTGCCAGCCTACGCGTACCACATCGACTGCAAGGAGTGCTTTGGGAAGCTCTGCAAGACCACCCCTCATTCCTTCACCTTCTACAGCGACGACCACGGCCAGAACTGGCGCTTCGGCGAATTCATCCCCAACCTGCCCTGCGTGGAGTGCCAGATGGCCTCTGTGGATGAGGAGGACGGCAGCAATGTCCTGTACTGCAATGCCAGGAGCCCTCTGGGCTTCCGAGTGCAGGCGCTGAGCACGGATGACGGAGCCGTTTTCCACTTGGGGCAGCTTGTCCAAAGGCTGGTAGAACCCCCCCATGGCTGTCATGGCAGTGTCATCGGCTTCCCCGCCCCTCTCTTCTATACCCCGAGCAGCCCCCAATCAAGGGGCAAAGCACCTTGGCCTGTCAGTGGCTCCGACTGCCCACTGCTATCTCGAAAAACCACTAGGCACTTTTACCTTCCTCTCTCTGGCGGGGCTGTTGAAAACCCACCAGCCATGTCTTTGGGCTGCCAGCTGCAGGGCCACCAAGAGCCGATGGGATCTAATGAGCCCTGTCCTTCCAGTAGCCATCACGAGACCCATGGCGCCATGCTCTCAGCTGCATCATGTGGAGGTCAGGGACAGCCTGCCCCAGGAGCTGTTTCCAAATCTGTTTGCCTCTTCCAGACCCCAACGTGGGTGCTCTATGCCCACCCAACAAGCTCCAAGTCACGGGTCGACATGGGGGTCTATCTCAGTACGTTCCCCAGGGATGCAGACAGTTGGACAGAACCCTGGGTCATTTATGAAGGCCCCAGTGCCTACTCAGATCTGGCCTACATTGAGCTGCCGTACTCTGAGTTCCCGGCCACTGGGATCCCAGCCATGGCTTTTGCTTGCCTGTATGAAAATGGGACGAGGTCCCCCTACGAGCAGATCTCCTTTAGCATGTTCACACTGTATGACGTGATTCAGAACATCCCCCTGAAAGCCACATCACCAGGCCACAAGCTCCTCTTGGCTAAGAAAAGGAGGGGGAGGAGCTGTGTCATCATCTAGCGCTCCATCGCCACGGCACTCAGCCGCTTGACGTGTGGGGAGGAACTGGCTACAGGGTGGCGTGAGGGATGCCTGCTTATTTGCATTCAGGTTGATAGCAGGCCAGATCCTCGGCTGCTATAAGGAGGCCCAGCTCCCCTGACATCAGTGCAGCTCTGCTGCCTTACACTAGCTGAGGATCTGACCCACAGCTTCAGCAAGGCTAGCACCAGGAAGACATCGAAGGCCCAAGCCGCAGAGCCATCGTGTCATGTCCTACTGAAGTTAATAATAAGGCTTGCTTGTGCAAGCCAGAGCGTGCAGGGCCCAGCCCAAAGCCTGGTTCAATGTCCTAGCAGGGGCTGTTGTTACTCAGACAGACTGGTACAGTGCAGGCGGACGGGAAAACTGTGATTTTTTTTACAAGTAATCACACAAAAATCGGTGCAGTGTTACTCCAAGGGGAGGCACGTTAAAACGAGAGAGAACCATCCTGCCGGCTGATTGGGCTCAGATACCGTCTCCGTGGAGCCGGCTGATGTGATCACATCAGTGATGCCTCGGCGTAAGGGACACGAGCTGCCCTGGCGAACGAGGCGCAGCGTGCCTAATGGCGAAACAACTAGAAATGGCAGAAACGAGCTGTGCTGATCGTCCACCGAGCCAGAAAGCCCACCGACACCTTCAGCTGAACGAGCCTGGGCTCCTAATTACCGGAACAGCAAACACACCCTTTTTATCGTTCACGCCCGTGCTGTGTGCCGTCAGCCCCTCACCAGAGGGCTGGTCTGGCAATGGGAAATTCCCCAGCTACTGAAGAAGTGTTTTCAAATTAAGTGAAGTTGGGCGCTGGCCCCATCCCTCAGGCTGGCCCTTTTTGGCTGCAGGCTGGCTGGACTGCAAGCCGAGGGGGGCCTGCAGCACGTGCAGCCCTCGCTGCGCTGGCTTTGATCACCGCGGCCTGCATCCAGTTAGCAGTGACACGGCAGTAGCACAGGTGGCTGTACTGGCTGCTGCTGGAGAAACTACCCAGGGCCCTGGCCAGGCCTGGACAAGCCATCCGGCAACCTGCGCTGCTATTCAGGACGGCCAGATGAAAGCCAGCACGGGTAGGGCTAGGCCTGTGGCAGTCACGCTCCGACTCGGTCATGCTGGGTGGATCGACTCACCGTTTGCCACCTAAATCCATGCTCCCCAGGTTACTGGTTTAGGTGCCTAAATAGGAATCTAGGTTGATTGACTTTGCTCAGATTTGCAAAAGTTGTTTTTAACGGCTTCATTTGCCTCATCTTGTGAAATGGGGCTAGTACCCACTCTCTGATGTGTATAATGTCTTTGGCGTGCATGGCGTTTTACAGGCTGACAAGGTTCCTGCCTGGAGGAGCTTACGGTCTGTGACACAAATGGCAAAATAAACAGCGGTAACAGACTGCGTGCGTGTGTGGTGAGGGCGGTGAGGGGAGGGTCAGCTTTTCAGGCAGGAGCATCATTTACAGGCCTTAGATCTGCCATTATGTTGTACTTTTCTCTTGTGTGTTGATGTCTAAGCTCCCTTCTAATCAGATACCAGCCATGGAGCAGCTCCCATCCCGGTCAGACCTGGACAGGTGCAGAAAAGAGGTGAGCAATGCGGATGGAATTTAAAGGAGCTGATTCCGAGAGTCCAAGGCCAGAAGCAAACATTGTGATCATCTGCACTGACCTCTTGTATAAGACAGGCCAGAGAACGGCCCCAAAATAATTCCTAGAGCACATTGTTTAGAGAAAAACAGCCAAGCTTGAGTTAAAAAGTGCCAGGGATGGGGAATCCACCACAACCCTTGTAAGTTCTTTCGATAATTAATTACCATCACTGTTAAAAATGTACGCTTCATTTCTAGTCTGTTTGTCTAGCTTCAACTCCCAACCACTGGGTCGTATTAGACCTTTCTCTGCTTCCTTGAGGCGCCCATTATTAAATATTTGTTCCCCGTGTAGATACTTACAAGTCAAGTCACTCCTTTGTCTGCTCTTCGTTAAGCTAAATAGATAGACTGGGGTAGCTCCGTTGCTATGAGGCAGGTTTTCTAATTCTTGGGGCTCTTCTCTGGGCCTCTCCTCCAATTTACCAACATCCTTCTTGAATTGTGGCAACAGAACGGGACCCACTCTTCCATCAGTGGTCACACCAGGGCCCAATACAGTGGTAAAATAGCCTCTCTGCGCCTGCTCGAGATTTGCCTCACACAACCCCCAAACCTTTTTCTGGGACCCAATGAGAGAAACACCCACGTTTGGTGATGGTTCCCTGTTCACAATTATATTTGGAGACCTAACAGTTAGGCAGCTTTTAAGCCATTTAATGTGGGCCATGGTAATTTTTCTATCTTTCTAATCAAAATATCACGTGGTAGTAAGTCATATGCCCCACAGAAGTCCATTACGTCAGTGCTATTACTTATATCAACCACATTTGTAATTTCATCAAAAAAGACACCAAGTTAATTGGCCAGGATCTATGTTCTATATATAATGTTGCTTGGCATTAATTATATTACCCTCCTTTTATACTTTATTAATCGAGTCCCATATCAGCTGCTCCATTACCTTGACTGGGATCAACGTTAGACTCACAGGCCTGTAATTACCAGGGTCATCCCTTTTATCCTTTGTAACTGTAACCCTTCTGCCAGTCGGAGTCGGCAGCAACAAGAGCCGGGGTCAATATCTAGGGTTCCTTTCAACAATGCAAGACAAAGCCGGCTCGAGCCCCCCCCAGTCACCTGGGACAATTACACACACCTCTTGGGCACCTCTAGAGGCGACACTGCCCCTTTCGCAAGCACAGAGACTGAGCGTAGAAAAGAGCCTTTTAATAAAAAAGGGGAAAATTAACCTGGCATTAACGTGGGAAAACACCACGAGCAGGATTCACGCACATAAAGCCCTTGGCCATCTGCCAGCCGCCCCGATGCACACCATCACCTGCTGCCATCTGCTGCTCTACTGCGGCCTCTGCAAATCAGTCTCCTAAAATTCCTCCCCGCGATTTTTCAGCCCTAGGTGGGTTTTTAGCTCTTAGAGGAAGAGATCAGCATCTGGACAGGGGCATTGTCCCACAGCCAGTGAGTTCAGCTCTAGTCAGTGAGCACGTCACAGAACAAAACTACTTCTAATGGAGCCTTAATTAGCTTTATCTTTGAACAGTGGCGTGGGGCCGGTCAAACCACGCCCAGAGGTCTTAAACAAAGCCCACACCTCCGGGCAGGGACACGTGTCCCACCCCCTCTACCTGTCTACATCCAAGCCTGCTGCTTACCAAGTTCATTTCAGAGGAGGGTGACCCTTCAATCAGGACAGGCTACGCACAATTCTGCTGCTAAGAAGAACAACATTTCATTGCCCGTGTTTAACGCCAAAGTGATTTGTAACCCAACACCAGCCAAAGGGCTCATTTGGGTAAAGCAGTCCCATGGTGCTGAGCACCTAGGCAGGGCGGGTGTGCTCATGCAAACCCAGTCTGGCTCCGAAGCCTGTTCCCCTCCCCGCAGCCAGCTTGGCAGGAGAGAGCCCATTGTGACCTGGCTTACATAACTACTGGCACAAGATGAGCTTTCCTCCAGCCCTGTGGGAGATGAGGGTGATGGGCACAGATGGAGGTGAAGGCTGGCCCAAGCTTAGGGGTCAGTGTGGAACTGTGAGAGAGAGGTAAAGGGGCAGGTTAGCTGAGGGGCGTGGGCAGAGAACAGGCCAGGAGGGGAGCCGAGGCAACATGGTATAGCGCACGGGGGTTGGGTAGGAGGCGCGTCATGAGGGACGTGTAGCTGGAGCCACGATTATTTTACCGGCCGATTTCTGGCAAGGGTTGGACTGGAGGGGACTGGGAGTGCGTGATGACTGAATGGCAAGACAGTCGATTGATAATGGTTATTGCTTCTGATAATGATACATTTCCACTTGGGCTAGGATGAGACCACTAAGCGTTGGTTGCCTGGGCAGAAAACGCATGGCACAGAGAAGTTGCTCTAACCCAGACCAAGTGCTGCCATCTCTTTAATGGCCTAACGGAAAAGAAAGGAAAAGGCTGTAGGCACCACATTTCTGATCTTATTAGTACTGCCTAAGGGGCTGGAAAGCAGACAGAGATATGAGAGAGAGGCTAGTCTTTTGGATGGTGTTGAAGATGTCACCAGAAGTAATAGGCAAAGACCTCATCTGCCTGCTACCAAACAGGTGTTAGAAGCCTCTATATATGGAGACATCATGCCCTGGATCCTCCATCACATTCTGGCTAGAGGTGAAGATGCCACTCCTGAGCCACAGCAATCCTCTAACCCTTTAAACCGTCCCTTAGACCTGCCAGGTTGGGTATCGCTTGCTCCTTTATAAAAATATCAGGAGGAGAAAGTCGCAGTAGAATTTATTTTCTTTTGCCTTCTAGGGACAGAGAAAAGCAGTCACAGCAAAGCTTGGCAGTTGCTGTGGTTATAGCTCCCCCCGTGGGGCCTGGATGAGTTCTGCATTCATGACGAGTGAATTGGATGGCCCCAGACTGCCTTAATGTTGAAGGACAAGGCTCGATATTAAAGTCCCCTCTTTCTTGGATATCATGGTTAAAAACTGTGCCATGTTCTGACAAAAAACTTCCAATAAAACCGATCCAGAATCGATACCCATGTAAACAGTGTTTGGCTGTATCCGTTCTGTCCATCCATTCATCATGGATCCGTTCCAGTACCTACTAAGTGTCCAAGGAATGTACCTGATTGACTTTAGTGGGCATTGGGTTGGACCCCAGGAGCCTAGAGTGAGGCATCGTTGTGCTTCCCCATTTGACCTCAACTGCAGGAAATATCACCCCCACGAGGTGGACTCACCCGAGTGTCCAATTTACAAGTCGTAAACTATGTCATTCTAAATTGTCATAGGCAGACATAAGGGAAGGGGGAAGGGATAGCCTCCTTCGCTCTGCCTCTGGGGAGGGCATCCCTCAGTCTTGATCCAGAGCCCAGGAATCGGTTTCTCTCTCCTCAGAGATGCCCAACAATGACCAAACCCATGGAAGCATCCAGAAGGTTCCTGCTCAGTGTGTCTAAATGCAGATTTATTAGGTCAAATTAATTAAATACAAGAGAATACAAGATAGTGAAAAAATAAATCACCTTTCAGACGAACGTCACAATAAATACCAGTACACGGGCTACAGTCGTACACGTTGTGTAAACAGGGAAAATAGGCTCATACCTATTTTGCTTCTTTATGATGCATAAAGGTCAGAAAGGTTATTGGTCCCAACCGGTGCCCCCTTCCATACCTGTGTCCTTAGCAAAAATGTCAGCTCAAGGATCACACTGTCCATCCACTGTCTCTCCTCCCTGTGCTGTTAACCAGCAGCCTCCGAGAGGTCACTTTCAAAGGTCAGTTTGCGGCAACTATCCAGAGGCCTTACATCAGCACAGCCGAAACCACAGGGTGGGAAATTCCAGATCAGATGACTCGGGATTCATTTGTTTTTGAGAGGGCTCCCTCGCATGTGCAGAACCTGTCCTGTCTAGAACCCTAGTTCTTCTAGCTTCTTTCCAGGCTCACAGAGTCTTCCACCCTTGACGAAGGATCTCTGCATGTCCTGAAGGAACATCACATCCTTCCAAGACTAAGGCACACAACTAGCATGGATTATTTCCACTTCCTCCTTGGTTTGTGCCTGGAGAAATCAGCGGGCAATCATATAACGATCCCAGCAGTTCAGTACGACGTGTTCACATGGAAACGACATTGAAGCACACGTCTGATGTCCAGCTTGGGCGCCACAAAGGAGTAACACGGTGGCAGTGATTCTATTCTGTGTTAAATGTCCTTGTAGTGATCAGTTGACATGTCTATCCAGTAGACCATGGTCAGTTTAATAGTTCACAGGTGTGGCAGGTGCAGGCAGCTCATAGCTCTAGGATGATCCCCCATTTGCAAATGCCACCTCTAACCTGCACAGCAAAATCCAGGTAATGCAGGAATCTGTTGTGCATTGGACCTGCAGCAAAATCAAACAAGCAAATCAATTTACATTATTGCACCTTAGCCTCACTTGCAGTGATTTAGACCCAAGGAGAGCCCAGCAAGGCTCTTCTCTGTCTAAACGATCTGTGCCCTAGATCTAAACATCTGGCAGCTTCCCAGATCTGTTCAGAGCAGCTGCAGCTGGCACGGCCGTGAAATTGCACTGCACCAGTGCTAGCATTCGTGGAGCAGCCCCAGGGCAGCATTAGATTGATTGCGTGAAAATCCTCAGTGTAGACAAGGCTTTACAACAACATCTGGGTTTTTGTTCAGCTTTCCCTCTTGGCTGCTAAGGCCTAGGCAGGCTCCACTGGGAAACATGGTGGGTTTATAGAGCTAGCTTCATTCCATCGGTGTTAAGAGAGGTTTTTTCCAATGTAGCCTCAGTTTGAAACTTTTAGTTCAATGTTAGCAAGTCAAATTATAGCATAGGTTCCCCCCAGTTTTAGCTTGATCAATTGAGCTCATGCTAAAATTAGGTGTGGAAGAATTTTAAAGTTTTTTAAAATAATTTTGACTGATAACATCAATGTTTATTTTAAAGCATTTTTTTTCTGATTTTTATCTATTTTAATTTTCACAGTTGTGTAAGGTTATAGGCGGTTTACGTTTTTCCCCCCAATTTGTATTGATTTAAATATTCACAGCTGGGGGAAATTATGGGGGAAATTATCAGCCAATAATTATGTAATAACAGTAGACCATGAGATTCACAAAAGTTAAAACAAATTGTCACAATGTGCGTCAAATGTGTCAAAATATACAAAGTAAAATATTTTTTTCATTGCCTTGTGTGTGTGTGTACATATGGTGAAATTGACATTTACTGATAAAAATCGAATCCTTCCACGTCTCTCTAAAATACATCACATCTTTAAATCATCGTCTAGACAAGGCCTGATTTATTCTACTGGCTGAACCATCATCATGTTCTTGCCTATCCCTAGTAGCATTTGCCACTGGCTGAAAAAAAACAACAAACCCATCCTGGAGGGAATATTCAGGGAAATTTCTTTTTCTGCCATTGGGTTCCTAATGTTGGGATTGACCTGGCTGTGTGTGGGAAGAAAGGGCAGCCATGGGATGCCTCCATCTTGTCTGAGAACTGGCTCTCTCTATTACTCTTCCACCCGGGGCTGCCTCTCACACAGCTGGTCCATAAAAAGACTTCCAACCCTTCACTCCAGTCCAGTAGAAGGAGGGCTTTGGGCCAGGCAGCAGCCGTGTCCTCAAACTGTCCTCCACTTCCTGACCTCTCCATACACTGCACCTTGCACTGATACAGAACTCCACCCCCACACTGTGCAGGATCAAGCTGTTATTGTGCATCACGCTTGAGCAAAAGACATCTCAGCAACAGGTAATCAGGCCATGCGGGAAACCCTGCAGGAGTTTGTGCCTGAAATCCTTGGTGGCTCCATTCACACAGGGAGAGAAGGTGAGGAAAAGCAGTGACGGGAAGTTATTAGGAATTGAAGTTACCTATTTGCTTTCACATAAGCCACAGAGGCATCCAAAAAAGCCATTGATGATCTGAAGAGAAGTCAGGACCATTTCAACCACACTGATGACCAGCAGAACGGAAAAGAAGGAGACATTCCAAGTTACAATGTTGGGGGGCTCAAGGCAGACTGAATTCCAGAGCGATTGGTCATACAAATAATTCTGAACCCTTAAAGAGAGACGCTGATGAGACAGTGATCGGACAAAGACATTTGAAAGGGGTGACATGCAGCAGATTGTGTGTAAAAAGTGTGTGTATCCTTTTTGCTTCTCTGTGATGGATAAAGGCAGTCTATTTTTTTTTAACTTTAAAAACAACATGAATCTGAGCTGATCTCCCTTGTCATTTCCGAAGGACCGCATAAAGGTCTCAGATGTGTGTACTGTGAGCTTTCAGGCTTGAATGATAAAACTTTAACAAATACTTCCTTCCCCCAAAATGTTCATTAGCCATTAGAGTTAAATAACAAAAGTAGGGAGCTCTAAAAATGCCTTCCACTGACAGTCACTCAGTTTGGGCACGTGGCTCTTGTTAATGTAATAATTTCAGTGCTTCTCCAGCACCCCAGAACCATCCCAGCTAGACAGGACCTGAATTTCTAATGGAAAAAAACCACACCTCTCACCCTTAAAAACACCTTTCACGCCGATCTTTATATATTGTTAGGACAGGAGAGGGGAAAAAGCAGCCTACACCCCCATTGCAAGTTATCTTTAGTGGTCATTCAGCCCGGACTGCCCCCTCCTAGCAAGCCAGCTTGCTGTAATGCTGGTTTAATCAGCAGGAAGAAAACTACACTCCTCCGTGTTACAAATTTTGTTGAACGATGAATCATTAAAGTTCTTCTTTATATTGTCGGATTAAGGGCAGCGATGAAGCTTTCTTCCCTTTTTTAGCCCTACTTCTGACCGGGAGTAACAAGCTCATTCTACCTGGTGTTGGAGGCCTGGTTCTCTATGAAAGGATAATCCCACTGCAGGACTTCGGTCTGATTGTATAAACAGAGGGGTCCGTTTGTCAAGCCCACACCCGACATGATAAAGCAAGCAGTAGATCCCAGCAAGGCCAGCCCGGATAATACAATGGAAAGGAACATCTGTGGGTAAAAGACACAGAAATGAACTAGAAATTCCAGGTGGGTCACACATCTATCTTCAAATTCCAGGAGTCCTGGATGGCTGGACCTACCATTGGCAGAGACTGGAGCAATGAGAAACAGCCAAGGGGTCGAGATGAAATCGAATGGCCTCAGGTGCTGCAATTAAAACTGCTGGAAGAAGCTCGGAGACCTTGCAGCTCCGTTGGGATTTTAACCAAGGGAGTCGCTGCAGACAGCCAAGTGAGAGCTGTGTCTCGGCTTCCAGACGGTTTCTTTACAACTGCAACACACGTCCTGATTCCCCACTGCCCTGCACCTTCCGTCACCGTTTACAGCTGCGCGAGGTGGCTGTAAAATGCTGGCAAATCAGAACGGCAGCTTGCCGCACGCTGGAGGAGAATACACAAGGTGGAAGGCTATAGGGAATCAGGCCCTGCGCTTTGCAACCCCTTCCTGACACAGCAGCCCCTTTATCGCTCTGAAAATAATCACATCAGCCCCAGCTCTGCCCTTGTAGTTCTTCTCTTCCACCTCAACCTGCCCACTGACATTCGGCAGCGAGGCACGGAGCCCGTGGGCAAAAGTGGCCATTGATTGCGTGGGCCTGATCTGTGAAACCCATGGTCTGATTTGCAGAGGCGCCGAGCGCCCACAACTCCAGCTGGGGGCCATGGGAGCTGTAGACGCTCAGTACCGCACATCCAGCCCAGGGTTTAGCTGAGGTTAGTCCTGCTTTGAGCAGGGGGTTGGACTAGATGACCTCCGAAAGTCCCTTCCATCCCTAATATTCTATGATTCTATTAACTCAACAGCTCCTTTTGAAAGCCAGGCCTTCGTGTATGAGATTCTTGTGATGGGAGCCTATGCTTCCCTTGGGAGGCTGATTTGTGCTCTCCTGGAAAAATGGATTTGCAAAAGATAACCTAGGAAAGGGGTATGGGAATTACCCATCAAGCCTCATTAGGGCAGACACACTGGCTATTTCCTGCCACTGTCAGGCACGGCCCTTTAAAAGGCCAAAGGATTGGAAACTGTCATCAGGGTTGCAAAGTGGAGAAAGACAGGCTCCTTGCTTCTGCAGGCTAGAGGCAAACGAATAGCTCCAGGGCTGGATTTGTGTGTCTGATCTGCCTCACGGCTGGTGGGGAACAGAGCAGTGAGCAATGTCCACGGTCCTATTATTGCACAAGCTCTTGCGAAAATAAAATTCGGATCTGCATTCGGGAAAGGGCTGTGTGCTTTTTACCACCAGACATGGCATAACATCAGGGCTCTAGACCTGTGGGCTGGGTGCAGAGATGCTGGAAAAAAGGGGACTTGCAAAATGAGGGGTTAGCTTTTCAAGCAGCACATCACCACCCTCATCAAAAGCCTCCTACGCGTGGGGCTGTCAGTAAAACACAGAGGCAGACTGTGGATCTCTGTGGTGGGGGGCGTGTGGACCCTCCCCCACACAAGCACGCCGAGTGCAAGTCTCCCGTGCTGTGCAATTCACACCCCAGTGCATGAAAGGAAGGCCAAAAAAGCCACGGGACCGGCTGGATGTGTGCTCACTCTCTGTGGCCCCCACAATCTGGAGTAGCTGAGCTCCCACAAGTTATAATGGTTTTAGCCTCAACATCCTCTGAGGTGGGGGGGGACCCATTTCACAGATGAGGAATCAAGGCCCAGAGTTCACACAATGGCGGTGCAAAGGGGAACCCCCAAAATGCCTGTAACGGGGATGAAAAGGGAGGGGGTGGGACCCCAGCAAACATGGTGCGCGAGGCCCCAAATTTCTCTTGGCAGGCCTGACAGAGAGTCCAGGGTGGCGCAAGCAGCGGAAGCCACATCTCCCGAGCCCCAGTCTAGTACTCTAACCACTGACCCACCCTTCCTTTCTTTACCATGTAATTACTGCTCATCAGGCTGTCTCACCCCGCCTCTAAACAGTGGCCCATTTGGGACATAAGCCAAGGAGTTTTTCTTTCTACTTGTCTGCAAAATGTCTTGTTCCCTTCCGGGGCTATCCTAACACCACACCACGAAATCTGGCTGCTTGGCGACAGTCTGCGTCTGCAGCTAAAATAAGAACATTTTCCACAAGTCAAATGAATCTCTGCCTTACATTTCGGCAAGTTCCGCAGTCGGAAGAGCGGCCACATCGCCATCCAACAGCTGTGATCTGAGCTGCGGCCAGAAGAACCTGAGCGAGGAGGAAATGATTCAGGATGAATGGGACAATCCAGTCTGCTGGAAGGGCATTCTTTCCCTTATTCAGCATGGAACATTTATTAACTAGCCTTCTCCCCAGTCTTACAGGCCCCCAGTCCTGCAACAAGATCTGTGGCTGGACCCTCGTGCTCACACAGAGCATCACGGAAGTCACCCAGCGAGGTTCTGGTGGGTGTGGAGCTCCTGGAAGAATTAGGGCCAAAGTTAGAACCCTGGAAATATAGCTTCTATTTAATATCTGTCTGCAACATCTAGGTGGCTGGTTGTGTGTGTGTGTTTTGCTTTCAGAGCAAACGTTCTGATGTGTACAGAAAGTTAGAAATGTCAAAAGGCCTGACATTTCGAAGTAGTTATCCACCACCATCTTTTTATTCTCTGTTTGTACACAGCCTAGCGCCTAGCCCAGGTCCATAAATCGGGTTCCTGGGTGCAACAGTAATACAAATAAACCACAACAAGTTGGTTATGCAAATAGAGAAATAATTCATAATGAAATAGAACTGGCCTGGGACTACAGACACCTGAGTTCTATTACCAGGGCTTCGTCAATGACAATGTGTGACCCTGGGAAAGTCACTTGATGTCTATGTGCCTCGGTTACCCTATCTGTAAGATGCACATAACACAGACCTTTAAAGCAGCTGGCATTAGAGGATGGAATCCTGGGCTCACCAAAGTCTGTGGAAGTTTTGCCAAGGACATCAGCGAGGCCAGGCTTTCACCCACATAGAGAAAAATCACTTTAACAGCAAAATACTATTATTTTATGACTGCTCTAAAGCAGCTAAGGACTTATTGTAAACAACTACATAGGAGATGTCACGCGGGCTGCATTAGGAGGGGGGGGCATTTGTGTTATTTGACCTTAATATGTCAAAATCATAGTGATTCATGTAAGACATACCATGTCAGGTACTGTTAGAAAGGTTATGATATGCTGAATAAGATGATAATATTTGGGTTCATGTGTAATATGTGTAAGGAAAGTTATGGAGATCTTTGATATCCCTGTATTTCAAACTGTGCTGTGGAAGACACACCCCAGACAGAGAGGCGGCAGGACAATAGCTTGCTTAATAGCCCATTCAAGGCCTTATCAGAAGCCAGAGGCCCGGGAAGAAACTAAAGGCATACCTGAAGAGTTACCAGGATTGGCCCATGTGACTATGGACTTCATTTTGGTTCCAGTAAAGTTTCACAAGCCACATGGCCAGAAACAGAGGGTATATAAGATCAAACCACAGAAACCATTTTGTCTTCGTCTTGGTCTTTGCCTTGTGTCCTTGTTCCTGTCCAGCTGCGGACACACCTCTGGGTTGACACACTATGCAACTGAACTGAAGGACTTAGACCCATCCAGGTACTGGATGTATACCAGAGGAACTATACAAGCCTGCAACTCCACAATTGTTCTAGAAACCTGATGTATATGGACTTTTAAATCATCTGTATGTATCTGATTGCTTTAAGCCTCTAACACTTCTCTTATTGTTTGTTTTTCTTTTACTAATAAACCTTTAGTTTTAGTTACTAAAGGATTGGCTGGCAGCGTGGTATTTGGGGTAAGATCCAAACTTATAGTGAACTGGTACTGTGGCTGATCCTTTGGGATCAGAGGGAATCTTTTAGTAAAGAGCATAGAGTTAAAGCAACTGGTCTCTTTACTGGACCTAGTGACAGTTTGGGAGCCAGAGACTGAAATGCAGTAAAGGGGGCTGTGTGTATTTGCACAGTGGCTTCTTGATAACCAGTGTGGGGGAATCAGAAGCACTGTTTGTGGCTGGTTGGGAAGTCTGACTGCAGTGTCACCCACCAGTGTTGGGAGAATTTGCTCTCCTTTTGCAGCCTGCCCTGACCCTGGCATTATCAGTGGGCTACCCTGGGCACGGACGGGTTACAGGAGACTTTGCCAGTTTTACTGACCCTAGCACAACACACCAGTTGGTTTCAATGTAACCATCTGGGAGCAGAGCTGGGCAAACAATAAGAAAAGTTCATTTAAAAGCATCCCAGAATTCATCAAATAAATTATTAGGTTATTGTTGGTCAAGCATTTCCACCCCAGCCCTGGTCAGGGCACCTGGTCACACGGCTATGGTTCAGAGCAAAGCACTGCCATTTTCGGAAAGCTTTCTTAGAAAAGAACGGCTGCACTCAGTGGCCTGACGGTGTCACTGTGAACTCGTCCAGGCCCCCAAATGGCCTCAGGGGAAAGTAGGGTCGAGAAGGCTGGATTAGCAAATACAGAAATTACTACCACCAAGTAGAGGGGCCAAAAAGGAGACATGGAAGTGATTCTAGCTAATGTGCATTATGCCAAATAAGGGGGAAAGGAGTAATTATTTTCATCTGTTAATTGTTCCAAGGGGTTTGAAAATTTGTGATTTTTATAGCTGGATTTTCTTTTCTACTGCACTAACAAAGCCTGCGAAAGCTGAGATGACCCTTTGCGCTGCCTCCGGGCCAGTAAGTGGGCGAAGTGTATTCACGTCAGTCACCAACATACAAAGCTCTGAGGAGAAGGGACATCCTGAAGCATTTCCAAAGGCTGCCATGATCTTCCAGTCTGACCTGCTGTCTAACGCAGCCCATAGCATGTCAGCTGGGGTTCTAGCCTGGAGCCTGATACTCCCATAGCTTGCCATCGTCCCCATTTTGCAGATGGGGAAACTGAGGCACTGAGAGGGGAAGGGACTTGCTCTAGGTTACCCAGCAGGCCAGTGGCAGGGCCAGGAGTAGAAAACAGCTCTTTTGAGTCCCAGTCCAGTGTGTCCAAGCCTTGGTCCTGTGTCGCCCTTGAATGTTCTGTCCACACACGCGGGGGGAAAGGGAAAGGAGAGCAAAGGAGTCACTGCACTTACACTTATGCCTCCTCCCCAGACTCCTGGCACTTGCATAGCCTGCTTGGTGATGTGGCCCTCCTTCAGATAGCTCCACGTCCAGCTGGGGAAGAGGAGGAGGACATTGGCAACAATGGAAAGCACACCCAGCGCTACGAGGCATGGGCCCAGAATCCGAGTGCACTTCCCTACACACATCGTTGGCAAGCCAGTGAGCCCTGCAGAGAGGGGAGGGAAACAAGCAATGATTGCATTTCACACGCTTCTGGTCAGATCCTCAACGGGTAGAAACCAGTGTAACACCAGTGACTTCTACAGGGCTCCACTGAGGGCCTGACTCCCATTCTGGGTTTGCATGAGGTCTACATGCCATTTCTAAGTTTTACTGAGGTACTTAAGCTAGTGGCACTTGCTCGCGATCAAGGTCAAACCTGCCTTCTCACTAGGGCCTGATGTTTCTGCTCTTGCTGCATCTACGCTGCTAAAAGCATCGCTCTAACTATGGTAAAGCATTGCCGATAAAGAACTGTATACATCCAATGGATTTCTGCTTTGTTCCCACTCTCCATCCTCAGGCCTATTCCTGGCTAGCACAACTGCTGTGTTTTCTTTAGCAGAAAGCAGAAGACTGTAATTTTACAACGTTTACAGGGCCAGATTTTCCAAAGAGGTCAGCAGCCAGGAGTGCCCACTGAGAACAATGCTTTTGAAAACCTGGCCTCTTTATTTAGTGTCTAAATGGAAGGTGAGCTCTCAAAATCCAACCCAATGGTGAGTTATCTGAGCACTTGAAAAATCTGGAGCCTAGTGTATAACTTCCATCTGAAAATCCTCTTTAACAAGGGTGGGAATATCCCTTTTCCTGTACTTCATGACAAAAATCAACTGTTAGATTGATCGTGCCCTTTCCTGAAATCTATAGGTTAAGATTTAGCATACCAAATCTAGAAGAGAAATATCTGGTCAATAAAGCAAAATATCTTCATCTTTCATGACACAAAGATACCATGGATAAATAGACATCATCCATCACTAATTTTAAAAAACCCAACCTTAAAGAATCAAAAACATGAGGGGTGACCTTCTGGTGTAATACGGCAAAGTCTCGTTTAGACGATTTCATAAAGGATTGGAAAATAAGCAAAAATTTGCCCAGCCATGGCATTAACTCAACAATATCAGCAATACCTCGAGCTCTTAGCTCGGTCTTTCTTATCACTTTGCATCCAAAAAGCTCAAAGCACTCTACAAAGGAGGTCAGGAGTATCATCAACCACATTTCACCCATGAGGAAATGGAGGCACAGAATGGTGCAATGATTGCCAAGGGCCATTCAAAGTCGGTGGCAAAGGTGGGAATAATGCCTAGATCACCAGAATTTCAGCCCCATGTGCTAATCACCGTGGTTAAGCAGCTTCTGCTGTTCCAGCAAGCTAAGAAAGGACCCCAGCAAGGTCAAAGACTACTGGCCAACACTGGGCATGGTTGGAGGCTCTCTTTCCAGTGGGGCTAAGACTGAAAGATATTGATCTGCATCAAAGTTGGCTTCTGGAAAGATTCTTGGATTTCCAAGCCCACTAAATGGTACCGCTTTATGGATCCATAACAACAGCTGAACAAATCTTTGTATCTCTCGGGTGCTATTGCAGAGAGCTCATAAAGTCAATATGCCGGAGTGGGATTGCAACGTTAGCAATGTCCCAGATCAAAGAGACCATTTCTTGCCCAAAACCCCAAATAGCTTATGATACAGAAAGAACATATCTGAACGTTTAAGGGTTTTTCGCATTCCTCTGTAGCATGGGGCATGGGTCACTTGCTGGTGGATTCTCTGTACCTTGAAGTCTTTAAACCATGATTTGAGGACTTCAGTAACTCAGCCATAGGTTAGAGGTTTATTACAGGAGTGGGTGGGTTCTATGGCCTGCGTTGTGCAGGTCGTCAGACTGGATTATCATATTGGTCCCCTCTGACCTTAAAGTCTAAAGTCTAGGAGTCTGCAGAAGAGAAGAACGAGGGGGGGGGATTTGATAGCGGCCTTTTACTGCCTGAATGGCTGTTCTCAGTGGTGGCAGATGACGGAACAAGGTGCAATGGTGGAGGTCTAGGTTGGATATTAGGAAACCTTTTTCACTAGGAGGGTGGTGAAGCACTGGAATGGGTTACCTAGGGAGGTGGTGGAATCTCCATCCTTAGAGGTTTTTAAGGCCCAGCTTGACAAAGCCCTGGCTGGGATGATTTAGCTGAGGTTAGTCCTGCTTTGAGCAGGGGGCTGGACTAGGTGACCTCCTGAGGTCCCTTCCAACCTTGATCTTCTATGATTCTATTATTCTAACTCAGCCAGAGATTAGGGGTCTCTTGCAGGAGTGGGCGGGGGAGGTTCTGTAAACTGTGATGTGCAGAAGGTTAGACTAGATGATCATGATGGTCCCGTCTGGCCTTAAAGTCTGTGAGTCTATGAGATAATAAATCTTAGAGAGATTTATTATCCCTGTGTTGGTCCAACCAACAGATCTTCCCCAGAGCAGTTTCTACTAACTGGTCAGTTTCTTTACACATGTTCTCTCTCCTACCCCCCAAATCCCTCTTGCTTATAATGCTTCGGGCCTCCAGCCAAAGAACAGAAAATAAACCATGCAGGTTTGTGAACAAACCACACAGCTGAAACAGCAAATTCTGACTGGATCCTCAAAGGAACTGGTTATCAAACTGGTCAGAGCAACCGTAGGTTCAAATAAGTTTATACAAAAACAGTTACAAATAAGAAAAACACCATGATCTGTTCATGGTCAATATGAAGACAGAAAGGGCAAATCTAATCAAACTGCTTGCACTGAATACTTTGACCAGCTCCACTTAATGACACTTTGCCTTGCTTCTCCAGCATTTCAGTAGGAATATATTTACAAAGTAGCAGTGAACGTCATTTGGTACCATTAGGACGATTTTCATCTCATTTACACTAGTGTGAATCCAGTCATGCTACTGAAAGCAACTGAGGTATCATGGATTTACATGGGTGAGAGAGATTAGAATCTGAGGCAGTGACTTTACCAGAGTTTTGAAGCTCAGTGAACAGATTCAGTCTAAGGGACAAGTCCTCACACCAGTTTATACTGTTTAAACTGGAGAGTCTGGCCAAGTGGTGAGTTTATATCTCTTGCTCTCCTGTGCATAGGATATTTAGGGTTTTTGTTTCAGATGCATCATTTTACACAAATTCCTCTCCTAGCCACTAATCTTCACCTAAAGTGTTCAGGCAAAATCCCACTTGGATACACCAGCATACATTTGAAATAATTATTCATTATTATTCATTTCAGGAGAGGTATTCCTGTTTACAGGACCCAAGACCAGAACATAGCCCTACATCCATAGAAATTGAGAGCTCCTGTCTATCGGCAATGGTTGTGGGGGTAGATCAGCATCTCAGATGCTCTTTTGCCAAGCATTTAGCATCTTCTTTGTAAATGGCTTGATTAGGAAGCAGTTAGGCGCCGTTTAGTAAGGGTAACAGCTCTAATCGTGGTGCAAAGTTGCTGTTGAACTTGGGCAATATCACTCTAGATTCACTTTACTTTGTATAACAAGGAACTACAAATTATAATGGGGCAATGCAACATGCAGGGATTTTAACTGTGGCTAGGAGTTTGGCAGGCAACAGCTGCAGTAAGTGAAATTCAGTCTTGCCGAGACATTCAGTCAATTCCCATCAGCCTCGCCCCATGTGGGTTTGTGACAGGGTGCTGAGGGAAACCAAGCTGAGTCATCCCCGTCACTGGAGCCCTAAATAGTGCATCGGGCTCTCCTCCCTTTGAACCCCCAGCGAGTATGCCAGGATGTGAGGGCAGCCTTGCCTCCCGCTCCTCAGGCCTACCTCCAGCGGGTCCCGAGAGAAGGCGATCCCCACCCGCCCCTCACCCTCCTGACCTCTTCATCCGGCCTCCACCCCACGAACCGCACCCCCCCCCCCCGACTGCCTCCCCCACACACCACAAGCCGGTTGTGCGGCCTGTTGGGGACAGCAGTTGGTGGCTCCTTCACGGAGCCGTGAGCACGGGCATGTACCTGGCGCAGTTCACCCCCGTCCCGAAGCCTGGCCCTTTTGCAGCGAGGGAGACCCTGGTGCCCGTCTACTTGGAGTGCGCCAGGCTGCAGCCCCTCTTCCGGCTCCTCCAGCACCGCCTGTGAGGTTCTGGTTGCACTTCTCCACACACCTTCTGATCTAAGCACAGCCCATCCGTGGCCCAACAAAGTCACGGGACCTCTTTGTCAACCTCCGCCTCGCCTTGGCCAAGGTGGCCATCTACAACACCAGGGAGAGGAGGTGCTCCGTGACTGTGGGGCCTCCTTCCGAGCAAGTCTCCGGGCAGAGCTCCTCTGGGTCACGCCCGCTGACTCCTTGGTTACCTTCAAGGAGCAGTGGGTGCTGTCCGGGGTTCTCGGCTCAGTGTCTCTGTCAGGTTCCCTTCGTTTAGCCCTCTGACCTTCACGCTTATCCCTCTTTTTCCATTTATTGTCCCTCGTAATTAACTGAGATCAGGCTCAGTGGCTCCTCCCCTCAGGCTGGGGGAGGAGCTTTCAGCTGCGCCCACCCACGCCCTGGCACTCAGATGGTCCTGGAGCTCTCATTGAAGGGCTCTGGAACAGGCTGAGTAAACCTGCACAGAGTAGGATGGTGCGGAGCAGCAGCTGGGCTTGCTAGCCAGCCACTATAAAGGCTGACAGGACGGCAATGCGGGGGAAGGAGGAGTGTCCCTTGAATGCTGGCTGAAGCAGTGCGGCCCCAGGGCTGACAGGCCAGACTGTGTATTGCTAGAGGGTGGTGGGTAACGACCTGTGAATACAGACCACAGGTGGCAGCACGAAGCCGAAGGCTGCGCGTGGTTTCTGGGAGCAGAGGAGCTGAGAAGAGGGGGGCCCTGCACAAACCCGTTAGAGGGCTAAACAGATTTCCCGTGCACTTTTATGGCATCATGCTGAACAGTGCAGAGTTCCTAGTGCACTCGTTTCTTTGACAAACCCGGATTCCGGGGCATGTCTTGGGCAATCACCACAGGGCAATCATTTACGATGGCTTTGTTTCAAAAAAGAGGCAGAACTAGAAATGATGAAGTGAAATTTCAAAAGCGGACGTCAGAACAATTACCCAACAGCCCCTTGCACACGTAGGCTGTCCTGCAAAACCTTGGCACGAAGGGTGGGAGGCATTCGTTTTGCAAGGGCTGACATGGGCAGACCAATCAGTCCTGCCAGAACTGAACGGGAAGGAAGAGGACATGGAAGCTACCAATCCCATGCTGCTGCTCTCTACCCCAGTGATTTCACATTCTAGGAAGCCTGATATCAGAAGCCTGTGCGGGCTCTGGGTCTCTGTTATTGACTAGTGACAAGCCAATCGGGTGCCAGGAAGAGCCTGGAGTAACAATTTAAATTGCACATTACAAGATTTGTGCACAATTGCTTGGGATCCTCTGCTCTCTGCCCTTTGCTAGTGTAAATGCACTGACATTGATGGACTAGGAGCAGTGCTAGACTGAGAGGTGGGAGTCCCAGTGTGATTCTTGCCTCAGACACTGATCTGCTGCACCCCTTTGGGAGTTCGTGTTCCCTTCTGTGCTTCTGTTTCCCCTCCCACTTGTTCGCTTGTCTATTTCAATTATAAGTAATTCGGGGCAGGCACTGTTTCTCACTATGTGTCTGTACAGCACCTAGCACAACAGGTCCAGACCTCAGTTGGAATGTCTAGGCACTAACACAGTACAAGTGATAAACAGTCATTTTTTGCTTAGCCTTCCAATGAAGCTGCGCTGCAGGGCCAGCTGTGATGTGGGCACCACCTGCTAGGGACTGGACCGAGCCCACAGGCTCATTCCACACTGGCAATCCCACATGGTGGAAGGAACCCCCTCTCCTCCCTTCCCCACCCTCACAACCTCCTCATTTCTTGTACAAAAGGATGCTCCTTGGGAATCCTTGGAAACAGCATCAGTCTCTTTCCTCAGTTCCAAAGCTTAACTGTTTTGACTGACCTTTCCCCTCAAGCTGGAAACAGGTTCTGTATTAGCTGATCTCATCCACACAAAGCCATTGCTGGGTCGCCAGGGGAGATGAAATCCAGCGGGGAGAAAGATACCATGCCAACAATCATAAACCAATCAGCACAGATGCCCAAGAGAGGCTGAATCAGTCCCAGATTGGGAACCCCAGAGAAATTGTCCATTCCCCCTAACCTTCCTTTGATGTTAGATCTAGGTGCTACAAATAAATTATCCCCATGGTCAAGAGCAGGTGCATGCATCCTCAGTCATATCAAACCCCAGTGAAGTAACTCCTTCTCCCTCTTCTCCACTTACCTGAGAGAAATGAAGTGATGTGATGCAAAAGCAATGAGTTATCTTCCAGTACGAGATCAGTACCACCTCTGTCTCCCCCCAGTGGATCTAGACACTGGAGAGGATCTAATGAGGTTTGTTGTTGTCCCAACGAAAGGTAAAAATGCCTGCAGAGTCGTGGATATTGGACATTTATAATTGCTTTGACTGTATCAGGAAGTGTCCAGTTTTTCCCATAGATGGTCTGAAGTTTTGTTTGTCCACCACCCCCACACCAGTCATCCACCTCATCTTTTCCACATGACTGACAGCTCTGAAGTGATGATGACCCACTCTCACATAAAGCACTTCAGATCTCATGGAAGGAAAGGAGAACTATTTCGAAACAAGAAACCTGCTTCCTGGAGGAACTGAGTGGGGCAGCGGTGGGCGTGCACAGTTGCATGTTCAAAAGAATGTGGACAACTAAGAGCCAGGCAGAGGCGTTGAAGCTGACTGTCTATAGAAGGAGCTTCCCTTTGCTGGGCCTGAATTTGCTGGCATGTGAATTAAGCAAGCAAGCATGACTGGCTTGGACACCCAGGACGCTGATGCTGCAAATCCTTGTAACGACTTCCTGCTATGGTAATCAGCGGGAATGGGACTGGAGACTGCCGGGTCTAAAGGCATGACACACTTACTGCTTGAGCTGAAGAAGCCACTGCGTTACATCAGAAAGAGTGGCAGACCAAACATCTAGGCTGTGGGCCAGACACTGGAAGCAGGCAGAAAACCACACTAGCAGAATGGGCTATGCACTTAGACAGATGTGTAACGCTACTCACGTGTAGTTCCACTGCAGTACGCTGAACCACTCGTATGCGTACTTACGCACGTGATAGGTTCTGATCTTGCAAACACTTAAGGAAGCATGAAAAGACTGTTCTGCAGAGTCCATGGTTACCCACACACTTCTATCAACATGTTATCATATGCAGAAATGGTGCGTGAGGGATCCTTTGCAGCTAGGATCTCACTGTAATGACAAATTTAATGACAAAACACCAACATTTTTCAAGTATTTGTCACTAAAGAAAAATGCATTCATCAAGTTATGTTTGTTCTAGTAATGCCTGGTGGTCAGCTGAGAGCAGGGCCCCATTGCGGTAGGTGTTGTATATACACATAGTAAGAGGCAGCCCCGGCTTTGAAGAACTTACACTCCAAATAGTCAGCATGTACAAAGAGATATAACATCCAAAGTTCTTGGAAAAGATCTATAGACATCTTAAGGAGAAATCTATTACTAACAAGAAGATGAAACTTAAAAAAACATTTTTTTTAACTGAACTATTTCAAATCACTATTTCACTAAATAGAAAAAGCTTTCAGTCACTTTGTAGTAAGATTCTATGTCTATGTGGTTCATTAATGGTTAATAAATGATTATTAGATGTTATAAGCATGTTACAGACATGAATAATATGTACTATAGGAGGTTATAAGCACATCAGTAGAGGAGATTAGAAGTTTATAGGCCATGATTGCAAGCTACCCATTGTCCTGTTGGACTTAATTCTTATCAATTGTTATAAACTATTTCTTAAAATAGTCATTATGTACTAGTTCCTTATAAACTATCTGTAAATGCACAGTTAATATTAATAGAGACCAGACTTTTAAATCTATTGAGCCTCGTTCTGGTGTCATAGGATTTTTTTTCTTGGATTGACAAGTAAATACTTTAATAGGAAAGTCTTCTGGTCTTCAGATGCTGTGTTTGCATGACTCAAACCACAACTGCAGAAGTGAATCTCGGACGAGCAGCATCCATTTATTAAATGACACTGTCATTCACAAGTAGAGATAGTGGGGGTACATCTAAAAAACCATGCTGCAAAAAACAAGGTTACTTACCAATAACTGCTGTTCTCCGAGATGTGCTGCTCATGTCCATTTCCCTATAGGTGCGTGCATGCCTCCATGCACAGCTACCAGAACTGTTTTTCCCTTAGCAGATCCTATAGGGCTGGCTCCGGTACCCCCTGGAGCCCCATGCACATGCCGCGGTATATGAAGCGCTGCCGGCCTACGCCCCCTCAGTCCCTTCTTTCTGCCAACTCCGGCAGCAGGGACAGGAGGTGGTTGTGGAATGGACATGAGCAACACATCTCGAAGAACAGCAGTTACTGGTAAGTAACCTTGTTTTCTTCTTTGAGTGCTTGCTCGTGTCCATTCCCCTCTAGGTGACTAACAAGCAGTACCTTGGAGGTGGGCTGGAGTTAGCGGTGAGCTGCCTGCGGCCCAGCCCTGCTGAAGCCCGCATCTTCCTGCGTCTGTTGCACAGAAGCGTGGTGGGACTATGTACCGCCAGCCTGGTGGCTGCTCGGCAGATGCCCTGCCCAGGCTCTTCTTCTAGGGAGGCCATAGATGGTGCTTGAGCTCTGTTGAGTGAGCTGTGGTGGCACCCGGAAGTGGCACCTTCACGTGCTCATGGCTGGATGCAATGCAGGAAATTATTCACAAGGAAAATGTGCCGGGCGGCAACTGGTGAACCTTCCATCCGGTCGGCTGCTGCGACGAACAGCTGCATCGCTCTCTGGGACAGCCTCGTACACCTGATGTCGAAGCCAGGGACCCTCTCACGTTTAACGAGTGCTGCCTACTCCTCTCCTCTGAGCTGTGTGTTTTGGGGAAAACCTGGGGAGAATATGTGTTGGTCCTAATGAAACTGGGAAACCACCTTGGGCTGGAAGGCCCGGTGTGGTCTCAAGTGAACCTTATCTTACAGGCTACAGTATGAGGGGGGAGCCCTGATCCTGGAGACCTTCCTTGCCATGGTAAATATCCCCAGGAGGACCACCTTCCAGGAAGACCGCACTAGAGGGCATGACTCCGTGGGTTTCCGGAGGGGGCGTGGGCCGGGAAAGGACCAGGTCGACATCCCAGGGAGGCAGCGGGTCATGAACCTACGGATAGAGCCTCCCACCCCCTTCAGGAACCAACCCGACATCAGACAGGAGAACCGCAATGCCCTCTCCAGCGGCTGATGGAAGGCTGATGTGGCTGCTAGGTGGGCTTCAGGGAGGCCACGGGCAGTCACCGGAGCTTTAACTCTGGCAAGCATTTCCCGGATCGCCTGCACTGGCGAGAGGCTGGGGAGAATATCCCGGGACTCCTCTCAGCAGGCAACAAGCACTTCCACTTAACCCAGTACACGACCTGCAGGGAATATCCCGGGACTCTACCCAGCAGGACGCACTGGACTTGTTCTGAGCAACTCACTCATCACCTCTTGGTCCCCGATCCACCACCCCCTGAGGGGTCAAGGGTCCAGGCCTCGGCACCACAGGTGACTGTGATCCTGGGAGCTGGGATCGCGCTGACTCAGAGGCTCCTGAGGCGAACGATTGAGAAATCCAGCTGTATGCTGAACCCGAGCTGGCGTGGCCAGGCCGGAGCAATAGAGATGGCATCTGTTTAACCCCGCCTGGTCTTTAGCAGGACTGTCTGCAGGAGGGGAAAGGCAGGACATGAATATGAAGGTCTCTGACCGCTACAGATTAGAGCTCAAAACACGGGGAATTAAGCGCTTGCAATGCAAGCACAGGCAGTTCCTGTAACCGCCGGGGCGGAAAGAAGGGACTGAGCGGCCGTAGGGCCGGCAGCACCTCATATACCGCAGCATGTGCACGGGATTCCAGGGGGTGCCGGAGCTGGCCCTAGGGGATCTGCTAAGGGGAAAAGAGTTCCGGTAGCCATACACGGAGATGTGCACACAACCATACTGGAATGGACATGAGCAAGCACTCGAAGAAGAACTAAAATTTGTTCCAGAGGGGTAGCCGTGTTAGTCTGTATATAGCAAAAACAACGAGAGTCCTGTAGCACCTTAAAGACTAACAAATTTCTGCAGGCATAAGCTTTTGTGGGCTGCAACCCACTTCATCAGATGCATGAAATAGAAATCACAGATAGGAGGTATATATATATACAGCCAAGGGTAAGAAACAACAAGTGGTAACAAAGTCAATTCAGTTAGAGTAGATGAGCTATTCACAACCATTGATTAGAAGGTGAGTGTGTGAACACTGACAATTACTTCTTGTAATGAGATAATAAGACACAACCGGATTTGCTCCGATCCCTCAGACAGAGACAAACACCTACAGGATCTCCATAAAACATTCTTAAAACTACAACATCCACCGGGGAGGTGAAGAAACAATTGACAGAGCCAGATGGGTACCCAGAAGTCACCTACTACAGGACAGACCCAACAAAGAAAACAACAGCACCTACTGGCCATCACCTACAGCCCCCAGCTAAAATCTCTCCAACACATCATTAAGGAGCTACAACCTATCCTAGCAGATGATCCCTCACTCGCTCAAGCCGTGGGAGGCAAACCTATCCTTGCTTACAGACAGCCCCCCAACTTGAAGCAAATACTCACCAACCACACACCATACAAGAAGAACAGTAACCCAGTAACCTATCCCTACAACAAACCTCATTGCCAGCTCTGCCCGCACATCGACTCTAGTGACACCGAGACAGGTCCTAACCACATCGGCCACACCATCAGGAGCTCATTCGCCTGCACATCTACTAATGTAATCTATGCCATCATGTGCCAGCAATGCCCCTCTGCCATGTGCATTGGCCAAACTGGACTGTCACTATGCAAAAGAATAAATGGACACAAATCAGACATAAAAAATGGTAATATCTATAAACCAGTCGGAGAGCACTTCCAATCTCCCAGGACACTCTGTAGCTGACTTGAAAGTTGCCATATTTCTACAAAAAAACTTCAAAAATCAGATGGAGGGATTACTATAGCTTTTGTTACACTGTACTTTACATTTAAAAATATTGATGCTTATCTCACACCTTGGGGATAAAATGGAGAGTGTTGCGGTGATTTTGAATTTGGGACCCGACAGTTCTAGGCTTCCTATCTGTATGTTCAGTTTTATTAAGGATGATTGATGGGCGTGGAATGGTGACAAGGTGGGTTTCCCAGGCGACTGTCACTTGGCTGCTGTTGGTAAGGGAGTATGCTAGACAGTCTAAGTCGGGGTGGGCAAAATACAGCCTGTGGGCCGGATCCGGCCTATCTAACATTTCTGTCTGGCCTGCCATGCAGGGGCGAAAGCAGGCCCACCCAATCCATTGCTTCTGCTGCCCACGCTCTGCTTAAGCTACCTGGAGCATCAGAGAGCTTTTGGCCCAGGCCCACGACAACTTACCAAAATTCATGGAGTGGCCCTTCTGTGAAACTTATTGCCCACCTCTGGTCTAAGTGGAAATCGTTGTGCTAACAGTTTATGAACCAAAATTAGATGGACGGCTAAGGTAACATTACTCACCCTGGGCTGTAACTGTAGTTCTTTGAGATGTGTCCTCCTTATGTGTGCTGCACTTCAGGTTAGGGTTGCCGATTTTGGTTGGATGTATCCCTGGAGGTTTCTGCATGAGGTAATCTTTAATTAAAGATTAATCTTTGATTCCTGGGGACTCCAGGGCAATCTTGGCAAGCTGGTGACCCTGTATCAGGTGCATGTGCCCCTCTTGAGTCCTGGATCGGAGATTTCTAGCTAGCAGTGCCTCTTTGGCCCACTCATGTGCCCTGGGCCTCCTCATGGCAGGCACCAAGGATAGATGGGGTTGTGCCAGAAAACTGCCCTCAGTTCCTTCTCTACTTGGTCATCTCCTAGGGCAGCAGTTCTCAGCCAGGATCCACAGCCCGGTGACTTGAGACTCAGTGCCCCCCACAGGGCTGAAACTGGATGTGGAACCATAGGGACCCCCTAGCCTCAGTGCTCCCCCAGGGCTAAGGCCTCAAACTCCACCCCCCCAGGAACCCCAAGCTTCCCACCCACACACTCCTGGTGGCTGAAACCAGGAGCCTGAGGCCCCCCCTCCATCCTGGGCCTTGGAGTTTCTATAGCATGTTGGGGGGCCTCAGAAAGAAAAAGGCAGAGAACTCCGGCTTTAGGGAACCATAAGCAAAGGCGAGTAGGGCGGATAGCAGCACACTCATCGGGATACACATCTCAAAGAACTCCTTTGTAACATTTCCTTCTTCCAGAGGCAATGGGGAAAGGGGGGAGGCATGCCGGGACAGGTGCCCCACTAGATGTGCTGCTTGGCATGGACTGAGGATGTTCAGTAACACTGCTGATGCCGGCTGATGTCCCCCGACTATCTGCAGGCACAGGTCTCCTCCGCCTTCTCCTTTGTGTGGCGTCCCTGTGCATGCTCCACTGAGGTGACTTCCAAGCAGTGTCCCTTGAAGGGGCAGGAGCTTCTGAACAGGATCCAAGAGCTGAAATGGCAGGGCAGAGCCAACCGCCACGTTGGACCGGAAGGCCCGGGCACGGTGGAATGCTTTGAAAACGAACGGATGGAGATCAGGAAGCGGCTCTACGTATCTCAGCTATTGAGACGTTCTTCAAAAAGGCAGTAGCTGCTGCTTGCAATCTGGTTGAATGTGCTCTCAGAGTCAGACAACGTAATATCCATTTGGAAAGGCTTTGTGCAGAAATGGGAGCCCCCTTAGATCTGTCTGCAAAGGATATGAAGAGTCTAGGCAATCTCCTAAACAACTTAGTCCTACCCAGGTAGAAGGCCAAGGGCCGTCTAACATCCAGGGTGTGGAAACAGGATTCCCAAACTGCGAGGTTTCAGAAAAAATTCTGGTAGATGGATAGTTTGGTTAATTTGAAATTCCAACAGATCCTTGGTTAGGAACCTAGGATGCAGATGTAAAGTCACCTTATCACAAAAGAACATACTGCCATCAAGGCTCCAATCTCCCTGACCCTATGCGCTGATGCAATGGCAACTAGGAAGACTATCTTCATAGATAAATGAAGTGAGGAACAGGTAGCTGGATCTGTCCAGGCACAGATGTTTGGGGGGAGAGGGGTGTCTCTTGACCAGGCCCAGAGGGAAATTGCAGGGACCATTCCATTGCCAGCTATCTCAGCTTTATCTCCCTGTGCTTCCTAACCCTGGAATTAAGGGTGTAAATATAAAGGAAGTGCTTCTGGAGATGTGGGACTTTCCCAGGCAACAGACACACACTGTCACTCACAGGTAATAGCCTCCCAGCAAGAGAGGCAGTGTTTAAAGCCTGGGGAACCAGGCCCACCCTGCCAGAAGACGACAAGTCTCCCAAGAAAAAAAAAGAAACAGAAATGCTCCTCTCATATAAAACGAACTAACCATTCTTAACACTAGCCACCACTCTAAATTCACTGGTTTTGATAGAAAAAGGATAAAAGCGATAAGGCCGAGCATGCTCTAGGCAGACACGCTAGTGTTCCCTCTTGGGCCAAGGCAGTAGACAAGGCACTGAGGGTGGGCTGAAATCTCCAGTCAAGGGCACCTGATGTAGAGCGCCCATAAGGACGCTACTTGAAGCGGAACTAGACTGACGGCACTTGACGTATCAGAAACAAAGCCTAGAAATGCAACTACTGTCCTTGACAAATAAGGTGAGTGGTGAAAAGGTGAGACAGCAAGAGGTATTCTCTCTCTGTGCCAGCAGCGAGCGTCTGAAGAGGTCGGCCCAGCGAGCTGCATGACAGCAGGCACTTGCAGTGCGGAAAGAGTTAGAGAGAATGTTTCATTTTGGGGTTACTGCCTTTGACACGTGCAGCTACGAAACAACGCTGGCCAATGGAAGCGACAGTATTAACCTGTCGAACAAGCAAAAGGCGCGGATTTTCCTCTTCCCTCAAAGATAAGATCCCTGGTGGCATGAGATGCTGAGATCCAAGGACTAGAGTCACTCAGGAGGAAAATCGGTTTTCTGAATCAACCCCGTTATTTGCAATCAGAACTGTCCGTCTCAGAGAGATGATTGCACACGGATCAGCACGCCTGGGATGAATGCACGCTGGGATATGGGTTCGATTTCCTGAAAGCCGTGTCTCTTGTGCCCAGCTCCCCTCCCCCACGCAGCGGGAAGAGGTACAGTCTCCCACTCTTCGCAGCACCTGTGGGAACGTCAGGGGAGACCAGCGCCAGAGCCGAGGGAGCAGACGCTGAGCTATCACCAGCACGGCTCACCCTCAGTGCTGAAGAAGACACAGTGCTGTGCTTCTCTGCCTTGGCAACACTGAGCGGGGACGGTGACCAGACAGAACCAAGGCGCTTCTCTTTTCCCTCCATCCAGGGAAAGGAGTAGCCCAAAGCCCAGCCCCCCATGTCTTCAGCACCCTGCCCCCACCTTCGTGCTCCTCGTCAGCTCGGGCAGGACGTCGACGCCCCTTCCGCTGGGGCTACAGTCACCTGGGGCGACCGGGCGCGAGCGTCAGCAACAACGGACGTTTGCTCATGGATGAGATCAAGGATTCCCTGCCACTGCTTGTGGGCCAAAGGAGGACTCTGGCAAGGAGCTCTTTGGAGCAGCTACGTCTCTGGGCAGCAGTGACGCTGAACGCGCTGTATCACACTCAGTCGCCCAGGCCTGGAGAGTCTACCTGTGCAGCAGGGCTTTGAGACAACTTCTTGGTCCTCTGCGGTTTGGAGGTGAGGCAGATGGGCCCCCGTCTGTCTGGCACCTGACACTGAATGCGGGCTGCTGTAACAGGCATCGTGAAGATGCATGAAGCACATGATCTGAGGCCAGCTTAGCTATGTCTGTGATGCCAGCCGTTGGGAGACAACCTCAGCCAGGGAGGCCACACTTATGAAGAAAAAGTGGCTGAACAAGACTGCCATCAGGAGGAGGGACCTAACCAATGCGCCTCCAAGTCAGCAGGGCCTCAGATAACACAGGCAATGGGCAAGCCTAGCATTGACCATAATAGCTGAGAATTTTCAGCATGGCTTGGCTTTGCCTACGTTAGATGCAGAGCAGCATTTAAAATAGCGTTTGCTAGCATGTTTCAAAACATAATCAATTTTCCCAGCCTAGAAGTGATCACCAGGAGAAGCAGGGAGCATACAAAATGTCCTCTAAGCACCGTCAGGTGTTAGAAATAACCAATGAGTGGTTAGAACCAGGCCCCCTATTTGCACCCTTGCATAAAAGGAGAGGTGGTAGCAAGTGATCTCAATGGACATTGCTTTGCTTTCCAGAAGATCCTACGGTTTGGGGGATTGCTTATCTTGAGAGTGGAAAGTCTTTCTGGCCACGTGGAAAGTCAGTTGTCTTTCTCCAGGAAAAATCTGAATTTACCCCAACATGGAAATACCAGTTTATTCTCAGATAGCATGACTTACTTAGCTCAAACTAGTGGTCAGCTTAACCTCTAGAAGGCAGGTGACAGCACCAAGGAATAATGGTATTGAAACCGCTGAAAGAGGAGGTTAACTCAATGAGTCTCTTTTTACAGAAGGAAGAGGAAGTGTTTTTTCCACTGGAAAAGTGTTGCAACTTCATCTTGTGTCCATGACACATCAACCCAGCCTGAGCTGCCGGTATTGCTACACTGATGTTCTGATCAGTTGCGGCTCAAAACAAACGACGCAGAACGAAACAGCAGAAATAGTTTTTCTCCCCAAGTTTGTAGCGTTCTTACCCTCCCTTATTTAGGGTCACAGCAAAGTCATTTTAGAACTATGTGGGAAGGCAACAACTGTCTGAAGAAGAGGTGAATAGTTCATGTTTCACACCAATTCCAGTTATGAAAGCACCGATATAATCAGGTTTGGACAAACTCAACATACAGTCACTGCGATGGTGATAAGGTTATCCCTGCACAAATGATGCAGATCTGGCAAGATGTTTTCATTCATTTTTTCTCTCTGCTGTTAACATAGCTTGAGTTTAAATGATTAACCTAACACAGAGCTTAAATGATTTACACTTAGCAAGGGACATAAGTCAATAAAAAGAGGTTCTATAAATACTTTAGGAGCAAGAGAAAGACAAAAGGAAGCGTAGGTCCTCTACTTAGTGGGGAAGGAGAGATAATAACAGATGACATCAAGACGACTCTGGCATGCAATGATTATTTTGATTCATCTTTACAAAAAGCTTAAGTGTATCCAGATGCTTAATACAATTAATATTCAAAACAAGAGGGAAGGAACACAAGCCAAAATAGGGAAAGAACAGGTTAAAGAATAATGAGATGAATTCAAGTTGGTATGGCCTGATAAAATTCACTGTAGGGTACTCAAGGAACTAGCCAAAGCAATCTTGAAATAATGAGCGATTAACTTCCAGACCTCATGGAGCATGGGTGAGTCAACCCCAGAGGACTGGAGAAAAGCAAACACAGAACCAGCATTTTAAAAGGGGAATGAAGGGAACTGAAGACCAGGCAGCCTAATTTTGATTCTTGGAAAGATACTGGAATAAATTATTCATTTGTAAGCACCTAGAGGGCAAAAAAGGTAAAAAGAAATAGCTAACATGGATTTGTCAAGAACAAATCATGTCAAACTAACCAAATTTCCTTCTTTGACAGAGTTATTGGTGTCATAGATGGGTAGACCCCGTAGCCATGATATATTTTGACATTTGACACTCTCATAAGCAAAGCAGGGAAAAGTGGTCAAGATTAAATTACTATACAGTAGATGCACAACTGGTTGAAAGATTGCTCTCAAAGTGAAGTTATCAGAGGTTTGCTCTCAAACTGGGAGGGCATCTCTAGTGGGGTCCCACAGGGGTCTGTCTTAGTTCTGACACTGATACTTTTCAATATTTTCATTAAATGACATGGATAATGGAGAGGAGACTATGCTGATAAAGCCTTCATATAATACCAACCTTGGTGGGGTTGCAAGCACTTTGGAGGACAGGATTAGCATTAAAAAAGAGCTTGACACAATGGAGAACTGGTCTGAAATCAAGAAGATGAAATTCAATTAAGACAAGTGTGAAGTACTTCACTTAGGAAAAAAAATCAAAATGTACAACTACAAAATGGGGAATAATTGGCTAGGCAACAGCACTGCTGAGACGGATCTGAGGGTTATAGTGGATCACAAATTGAATATGAATCAAAATGTGATGCAGTTGCAAAAAAGACATCATCTGGGGTGCAATAACAGGACTGTCATATGTAAGACATAGGCAGTAATTGTCCTGCTCTACTTGGTATTGGTGAGACCTCAGCTGGAGTACTGTGTCCAATTCTGGGCACCACACTTTAGGAAAGATGTGGATAAACTGGAGAGAGCCCAGAGAAAAGCAGCTAAAATGATAAAAGGTTTAGACAACTTGACCTGTAAGGAAAGGTTAAAAAACCTGGGCAGGTTTAGTCTTGAGAAAAGAAGACTGAGTGGGGGACCTGATAACAGTCTTCAAAAGTGTTAAGCGCTGTTATAAAGAGGACAGTGATTAACTGTTCTCCATAACAATTGACAGTAGGACAAGTAGTTATGGGCTTAATCTGCCATAAGGGAAGATAAGAACGGCCAGACTGGGTCAGACCACTGGTCCATCTAGCCCAGTATCCTGTCTTCCAATGGTGGCCAGTGCCAGATGCTTCAGAGGGAATGAACAGAACAGGGCAATTATCAAGTGATCTGTTCCCTGTCGTCCAGTCCCAGCTTCTGGCAGCCAGAAGCGTAGGGACACCCAGAGCATGGGATTGTGTCCCTGACCAGCTTGTCTAATAGCCCTTGATGGGCCTATCCTCCATGAGTAGTACAAGGGGCCTATCATCAATCAAACATTAGCCCCGCCCACCTGTCACCTTAAGAGTCAGTCTCTGGGGTATTACTTCCAGGTCAAGATGGACACCTGACCAGAAGCAAGGGAATGGCATCTAACCCCTCTAATAACTCCTCCCACTGCCATCCACCATTCGGGGTGGGTTTCACCCCCATAGGATCATTCCCGAGAGTGGATTTGACCAACTGGGAGAAATCCTGGGGTGGAGCAACCCATTTGGAAGTGGATCATGTGACCCCTCTAAGAAGTCTTCCCACCGCTCACCACCAATCGAGGTGGGTTTCATCCCCATAGGACCGATCCAAGAACAGATTGATCAAACAGGGACAGATTCTGGGGCAGGGTGACCTGTCGTGCAAGAGGGTCATGTGACCCTTCTGAGAACTCTCCCCACTGCCCTCTACCAATTGGTGTGGGTTTCACACACACCCCCCTTAGGCCATCCCAGAAAGGAAACATGTACTAATCATATTAGGTGTAGCGTGGGGGTCTAGACTGGAACTCCCTCCCAATCTCTGGAGCTTGATGGTTGGCCAGCTGGCAGCACCAACCCAGGAAGTCCCAGCGCCATGTGGAGGAGCCCATCTCATTGCAAGAAGGCCATGATTCAGAAACCTTGGAAGTGCTGAGAGGAAACGTGGACGACTTCACCACGCCCAGGAGAACTTTGGAATTTGTTTTAGCTTTGAGGGCCTTTGCCCACCTGTGGAGAAAGCACTACATCAGTGACAGCTCCAAGAAGGAGGGAGCAGCCGAGGGGGACCCTTTGGCTCAGTCATTGGTGGATATGCCAGAACTCGAGACTCGAGTGCTCATGAGGCAACCCAATGAACATGACGGCCTCTCATCATGACCGGTGGACAAAATGAATGGAGAAAATGCTGTCCAGGTAAATGAACAATAAGAAGTGATGGTTGACGATGGGATGCAATGGGCTTGCAATGTGCAACCAGGGCCTGCATAAATCTAAAAAAAACCCCAAACAAGTCGATGCCTTTCTAGAGGCCTCGTACAGAGCTGCATCAGACAGCAAAGATGAATTGGGCCTGCCTTGTTTTTGCTCAACGCCAGTACAAATCGTTGAAGAGGACACCAAGGATGACAGCTACATGGAGTTAAGAAGAACCCTTGGCATAGCACTAACTGAGCCCATGCCACGTTGTGAGTGTAAAAAAGTCATGCGGTGTATTGTACGTGCTGCTGTTTATGCTGTCCTTAATCCCTCTTTTAAGGAGCAGTATTTTGAAGATTGAGAGAGCTGTGTCATAGGCGTGCCAGGCCAATGGCCCCATGACAGTGTGATTTGGACTTCAGATGGTATAAAGTGCAAGCTCTGGGACATGTGGGCTGACCTGTGTTTGGAAAGCTTACTTTAAACGCTGTTATTGCCATAGGTTGTGCTATGCGATGGCTGTGCTTAACTCAAGAAAATTCAGCACAAGGGGTGACCTTGGTAAATGCTGTGCAAAGCACTTGAGACAGACAGTGTTTTGAAGAAAATCACCAAACCAAAGGATGCCTACTTACCATGTTATATTGACCGTCTGGTCCGCCCCAAAAGTTACATAGCCCTGCTTAGGAAAAAAGACTATTTGTAAAAAATCCAAAAGGATTAAGTTAGAGAATGGTGAAGGGACAAACATGCAATACCACACTTGGTAACTATAAATAAAAATATCTATTGAAAAGGGCTTTGTGACTATCTGTGTTTCTGTTAGGTCGGTATGGCCCTTAAATAAGAAAAGTTTTGATGGAACATCTTAGTTTGTTTTCAAGGGCCTGTAGGTCTTTTAAATAAGAATAGTTTTGTGAGAACCCAGTTACTGCGTCTTTGTGTAAGTAGACTTATTTACAGCAAAAAGCTGAAATGTGTGTAGCAGAATCCTATGGGAAAAACAAAAAAAGTGTTTAAAATAAAGCAAAAAAACCAAAACCAAACCTCTGTTCTGTATAAAACTGTGATGTTTGAGATGTGTTTGAGTACACTAGAGCCTGTTGAACTGGTGGTTTAGCCATACCACACTGAAATACAAGGATGACCCTATGGCCTTAACTGGTCAGTAGGTCTAGGGCTAGATGTGATCATTCCTCTTGTTTCCATCAGGGTTAAAGGTATCAGTGATCAGTAATTAGGTTTGATAGGCATTCGCCCACAGTAAGGTAGGTGCGTGATGGGGATCATAGAATCAGAGAAGATTAGAGCTGGAAGGGACCTCAGGTGGTCATCTAGTCCAAAGCAGAACCACCCCCACCTAAACCAGCCCAGCCAGGGCTTTGTCAAGCCTGGCCTTAAAAACCTCTAAGGATGGAGATTCCACCACCTCTCTAGGTAACCCACTCCAGGGCTTCACCACACTCCTAGTGAAAAACATTTTCCTAATATCCAACCTAGACATCCCCCACTGCAACTTGAGACCATTGCTCCTTGTTCTATCATCTGCCACCACTGAAAACAGCCTAGCTCCATCCTCCTTGGAACGCCCTTTCAGGTAGTTAAAGGCTGATATTAAATTTCCCCTCATTTTTATCTTCTGCAGACTAAACAAACCCTGTTCCCTCAGCCTCTCCTCATAAGTCATGCTCCAGCCCCCCAACCATTTTTGTTGCCCTCCTCTGCACTCTCTCTAATTTGTCCGCATCCTTCTTGTAGTGTGGGGGAGGAGGGAAAACTGGATACAGTACTCCCGATGTGGCCTCATCAGTGCCAAATAGAGGGGAATAATCACTTCCGCCAATCTGCTGGCAATGCTCCTACTAATGCAGCCCAATATGCCATTAATCTTCCTGGAAATAGGGGCACACTGCTGACTCATATTCAGCTTCTTGTCCACTGTAACCCCCAGCTGCTTTTCTGCAGAACTGCTACCTAGCCTGTCGGTCTCCAGTCTGTAGCTGTGCATGGAATTCTTCCATCCTAAATGGAGGACTCTGCACTTGTCCTTGTTGAACCTCATCAGATTTCTTTTGGTCAAATCCTCCAATTTGTCTAGGTCACCCTGTATCCTAGCCCTACCTTTCAGGGTATTTACCACTCCCCCTAGCTTAGTGTCATCTGCTAACTTGCTGAAGGTGCAATCTACCCTATCCTCTTGATCATTAATGAAGATGTTGAACAAAACTGGCCCCAGGACCGACCCCTGGGGCACTCTAATTGTGACCAGATCCCAGCTAGACATGGAGCCATTGATCACTACCCGTTGAGCCCGATTATCTAGCCAGCTATCTATTTTATAGTCCATTCATCCAACCCATACTGCTTTAATTTACTGATAAGAACACTGTGGGAGACTATCATAAGCTTGGCTAAAGTCAAAATATATCACGTCCACCGCTTTCCCCACATCCACAGAACCAGTCACCTCTTCATAGAAGGCAATCAGGTTGGTCAGGCATGACTTGCCCTTGGTGAATCCATGTTGCCTGTTCCCGATCACCTTCCTCTCTTCGAAGTGCCTTAAGGTGCATTCCTTGAGGACCTGCTCTATGATTTTTCCAGGGATTGAGGTGAAGTTGACCAGTCTGTTGTTCCCTGGATCCTCTTTCTTCCCTTTGTTGAATATGGGCACTGTATTAGTCTTTTTCCAATCATCAGGGACCTCCCCCAGCTGCCATGAGTTTTCAAAGATAATAGCCAATGGCTCTGAAATCACATCAGCTAACTCCCGCAGCACCCTCAGATCCATTGCATCTGGCCCCTTGGAATTGTTTATGTCCAGTCTTTCTAAATAGCCCTGAACCTGTTCCTTCAGCACTGAGGGATGTTCACCTCCTCCCTATTCTGTGCTGCCCAATGCAGTAGTCTGGGAGCTGATCCTGTCTGTGAAGATAGAGGCAAAAAAGGCATTGAGTACCTCAGCTTTCTCCACATCCTCTGTCACCAGGTTGTCTCCCCCATTCTGTAAGGGGCCCACACTTTCCCTAATCTTTCTGTTGCTGGTAACATACCTGTAGAAAAACATGGTTACTTACCAGTAACTGTTGTTCTTCAAGATGTGTTGCTCATATCCATTCCCCTTAGGTGAGTGCGTGCCCTCATGCACGGTTCCTGGACATTTTTCCCTTAGCAGACTCTGTAGGGCCGGCTCCGGCACCCCCTGGAGTGCTGTGCTCATGCCACAGTACATAGGGCAGCGCCAGCCCCACAGACCCTCAGTCCCTTCTTTCTGCCGACTCCAACAGCGGGGATGGAGGGTGGGTGTGGAATGGATATGAGCAACACGTCTCGAAGAACAACAGTTACTGGTAAGTAACCATGTTTTCTATCTTCGAGTGATTGCTCATGTCCATTCCCCTTAGGTGATTAAACAGCCATACCTTGGGGGCGGGTAGAAGTCATCGGTGAGCTGCCCTCAGCACGGCCCTGCCAAATCGTGCAGCCTCCCTCATCTGCTGGACGATGGCGTAGTGTGATGCAAAGGTGTGCACCAATGACCAGGTAGCAGCTTTGCAGATGTCATGCAGGGGGACGTTTTCCAGGAAGGCTGTTGACGAGGCTTGGGCCCTAGTTGAGTGCACCGTTGAGATCCCGGGGAGCTGGACGCCTGCCACCTCGTAGCAGTGCTTTATGCACGTGGTGATCCACTTGAAGATGCACTATGTGGAGACCGGGGATCCCTTCATCCTGCCCGCCACTGCGATGAAGAGCTGTGTCGTCCTCGGGAAGGGCTTTGTCCTCTCAGTGTAGAAGTCCAGGGCTCTCCTCACATCCAGGGAGTGCAATCTCCTCTCCTCCAATCTGTGCGGTTTAGGAAAAAACACGGGGAGGAAGATGTCTTGATTAGAATGAAATTGCGAGACCACCTTAGGCAGGAAAGCTGGGTGGGGTCTCACCTGCACCTTATCCCAAAAGAACATGGTATAAGGGGGCTCTGAGGTCAATGCCCTTAACTCAGAGACCCTCATAGCCAATGTAATGGCCACCAGGAAGGCCACCTTCCAGGACAGGATTAGCAGGAGGCATGCGGCCAAGGGCTCGAAGGGGGGCCCCGTGAGTCTAGAGAGGACCAGGTTGAGATCCCAGTGAGGCACTGGGTCACGGACCTGCGGATAGAGCCTCTCAACCCCCTTGAGGAACCTCACCGAAATTATCGCTGACATGACCTCGAACCTCAAGCGTGGGAGGGAGGCTTTGGCTCGCACTGGGTCCAGGGAGGCACCTATGAACTCTATGCGTTGCACTGGGGTTAAAGTTGGTTTCTGCTCGATGATGAGCAGCCCCAGGTTGTTGCAAGTGGCATAGGTGAGGGATACCGCCTCATGCACCTGGGACCTGGACCTGCCCCTTATTAACCAGTTGTCCAGATAGGGAAAGATCTGGATCCCTCTGCGTCTCAGGTAGGCTGCCACTACCGCCACACACTTCGTAAAGACCCCGGGGGGAGGATGACAGGCCGAAAGGCAGGGCTGTAAACTGGTAGTGGCCATCAGCAACAGTGAACCCTAGGAAACGCCTGTGGCTGGGAAGGATAGAAATATGAAAGTGCGCATCCTTCAAGTCGAGGGCGGCAAACCAATCTCCTGGAGTCAGAACTGGGATAATGGCCGCTAGGGACGCCATGCGAAACTTGAGTCTCTTTATGAACCTGTTTAGTCTGCGCAGGCCCAATATAGGCCTGAGGCCTCCCTTGGCTTTTGGGACAAGGAAGTACCTCAAATAGAACCCACTCCCTATCTCGAGTGGAGGAACCACTTCTATCGCTCCTTTGCCTAGGAGAAAGTGGACCTCCTGAACAAGGAGTTGCTCGTGAGATGGGTCCCTGAAGAGGGACGGGAAAGCCATGAACTGAAGGGCGTAACCCCGGTGTACTACAATTGAGGACCCAGTGGTCCGACGTGATGTCCCGCCACTGTTGGTAAAAGGGCCTTAGCCTGTCCCTGAAGGCCAGGGGTGAATCCAGGAGGGGGATACTGATGCCACCCTTGGGCACACCATCAAAATTGCCGCTTCCCTTTAGGACCCTTAAGGGGCCCCTGCTGGGATGCGGAGGACAACCTGGAACGGTCTCGCTGTTCAACGCCCCTGCTCCTATCTCTGCCCCTTGTGGGAGGAAAGGGCCTAGTCAGTGGCCTAGGTTATTGCTGCTGCTGCTGGGGGCGCTGCTGGTGTTGGCAGGTCTGTTGCCTCGCGGCCTGTGGGGCGTACAAGCCCAAGGAGTGTAGCGTGGCTCTTGAGTCCTTCAGGGCGTGCAGCTTCTCATCTGTTTTGCCTGAAAACAGACCAGCCCCATCAAAGGGCAGGTCCTGGACTGAATGCTGCACCTCCCGTGTTAGCCCTGACGACTGGATCCACACTGAGAGCCACATGGCAATAGCAGAGGCCATAGCCCTGCTCGCCGTGTCCGCTATGCCCGATGCAGTCTGAAGAGCCGTGCTAGCGATGGTCACCCCCTCTTCCAGGACCGTGGCAAAGTCCGCTGCTTTGTCCTGAGATAAACCCTCTGTGAACCTTCACATAGAGTCCCAAAGGTTCAGGTTCTCTTTCCGCAGGAGGGCCTGGTGGTTTGCTATGCAGAACTGCAGAGCCCCCGCGGAGTAGACCTTTCTCCTGAAAAGGTTCATCTTTCTGCCCTCCTTGTTCTTGGGGGTAGAACCTTGGGCCCCCTGCCTGTCCTTTTGGCTGGCGGCATCCACCACCAATGTCCCCGGGGCTGGGTGCGTGAACAGGTACTCATGTCCCTCAGCAGGCACGTAATATTTCTTCTCAGCACCCTTGGAAGTTGGGGCAACTGAGGAGGGGGTTTGCCAAACTGCCTTGGCCAGTCACAGTACCCTTTCATGTACGAGCAGGGCCACCCTTGACGGTCCCCGCGCCCCTACACAGCCAAAGAGGGGGTCCTTCTCCTCCATGAGTTCCTTGACCTCTAAGTCGAGGTTACAGGCCACCCTCTTTAGGAGTGCCCGATGTGCCCTCAAGTCAATCAAGGCCATCCTCTGGTCTCTATACGCCGCCTCACCTGGTGAAGAGGATGAGGATAGGTGGCATGGCCTTGTAGAGGGTCCCTCACCAGGATTGACTCCTCCCCTGAGGAACAATCCTTCTCCTGCACCGGCCAAACCTTGGGGGTCACTGCTGAGTCACTGAGGCAGGGGCCGACATAATTCCCTGACCGACCTGTGCTCCTCACGGCCCCCAATATGGCCACTGCCACAGGGCTTGAGGCCATCCCGGTGCCAGCGTGGGTGCCGGGAGCTGCACCTCCTTTCGGCATCGGTAGCCCTTACCCTTCTGGGAACCTGAGCTGCTGGGACGGCGCCGTCGGTGCCGTCTAGCTCCGCTGCTTTGGGACCCACTACTGGATGATTCCGAAGAGCAATGGTGCCGTCTGGATTGGCGCCGGTGCCTGGGCAAAGCGGACGGTGAAGACCAGTGCCACGGCACCGAGGACTTGCGACGCCTTTTCCTTGATGCCAGCCAACGGTGCCGGGACCTGTGCCGTGGTGCTGCATTGGAGTCCAAAGCCCAGGAGCGTCCAGCTGGTGACGCCGACTTTGACCGGTGCTGCCTCAGGGACTGGCTCCAGTGCCGAGACGATGCGTCGGACTCCGAGGAGGGAGAGGAGCTGTCCAGCTCGACTCTCTGACGATGAGAGGTGTCCGGCTGTTGCTCCAGTGCCAGGTGCGTCCACCCTTCAGGGACGCCCATCAGGGGCTTGCCCCAGGACACAGGCCCTCTCTTCCTCGGCCGAGGGAGGGCTGGAGGCATGGACAAGGTCAACAAGGCTCGAGCTGCCTGAAATGCCTCCAGCGTGAAGGGTCCTGCAGAGGGGCTCCCCCACTCCCCGGAGTCGGGGGAGGTTCCCTCATGTCTGGTGCCAGTGCTGGAGGCTGCTGATGCACTTCCTGCATCTCTGGGCTCGACCCTGGCCGCTCCTGCGGTGCGAGGGAGGGAGAGTGCTTCACACGCTGCCGACGCTGCTTCTTCGGCACTGGCAAGGCTCGGTGCCAAGACGCTTCTGGTGCCGGCAGGGCGCTCTGCACCGGTGACACACTCGGTGCCGAAGAGGCGTGAGGTGGCTCGGACACTGGGCCAAGCGCTGCCTCCATCAGAATCGCCTTCAGCTGAATGTCCCTTTCCTTCTGGGTCCTCGGTTGAAGGCTTTGCAGATTCGGCACCGATCCTTATGATGCTGCTCCCCTAAACACTTAAGGTAGCGCTTGTGAGGACAACTGACCGGGAAGGCCTTCCCACAGCCAGTGCAGGGTTTAAACCCTGGAGAGCCCGGCATGGCCAGGTCCTAAGGCTCCCTAACTTTCCTAATCTAAACTATTCTAATTTATGTTTAAACTAACTAAATTCAACAAGAACTGCTACACTAACTATAACAAAGGGAAAATACTTGTGGGAGCAAGCTGTTGTTCCAGTCACCGTCACAGGTGGAAAGAAGGAACTGAGGGTCTGTGGGACTGGCGGCGCCCTATGTACCACAGCATGAGTGCAGCACTCCAGGGGGCACCGGAGCTGGCCCTACAGAGTCTGCTAAGGGAAAAAAGTCCGGGAACCATGCACAAGGGCACACACTCACCTAAGGGGAATGGATATGAGCAATCACTCAAAGACAGAACCCTTCTTGCTCCCCTTCACGTCCCTTGCTAGCTGCAACTCCAATTGTGCTTTGGCCTTCCTGATTTCATTCCTGCATGTTCGAGCAGTATTTTTATAATCCTCCCTAGTCATCTGACCAAGTTTCCACTTCTTGTCAGCTTCTTTTTTGTGTTTAAGCTCACCAAAGACTTCTTTGTTAAGCCGAGCTGGGCACCTACAGTATTTGCTGTGTGACCTCTGTGACTTCAGCCCCAGGTGGCAAGGTTCCAGCTGTCAACCGGGGGCGGTTGGACTCAGGCAGCTGTGCCCTTTAATACAGTCTTGCAACCAACTTTTGGGTCAAGACCCCTTGGTTGAGAAGTGCCAGTCTATGTGGATCACACTTGTTGTGTGCATGCATCCCATGCACACAAGATCAAATTCTTTGGCCAGCAGTGTCTGTTGAGGCCCAAATCTTAGATCTTCTTGGGCCACCCCTTCCATTTCCCGATGACAAAGGGCGGAGTGTCACCAGTACAGAATCTCAGAGAAGTAGGACTGGTCCTTGTGGACCATCTCAAAGAACCACAGTTACTTTAAGGTGAGCAACTGTTCTTTTAGTATTTGTCCACACAGATCCCACTCTTGATGACTAATAATAAGCTCTCTTTGCTTCGAGGTGGGGAGCTAGGAGCCCTACTTAAATAATAATGATTGCACAACAGACATTCCAAAGCAAGTATGCAATCTGGAAGCCTCTAACAAAGAACAGTGCTTTGTGACTGTGTGTACCAAGCTCCACATAGCTGCACTACAGCTTTCAGTGCTAGGGACATTCTTCAAAGAGGCAGCAAAGCACGCCCAGGCTCTCATATGGCTAGCTGAAGCTAACATGGCTAGCTCTTTGCATGCTCTTATACAGTTGGAAACCCATTTTGATAAGCTCTTGCTGATATTGCCTCACCCTTAACCTTCTCTGCAAAGACCACGGAAAGTCTAGGTGTGTTCCTGAATGATTTTGCCCTGTTAAGGTAGTATGACAAAGCCCGTCCTACATCAATTGTATGAATGTAGCTTCTCCCGGGCTGAGTGAGGGTCGGGGAAGAAAACGGAGAGATGAATGAGATGTTTCACACAGAATTCTGAAAAAGCTTTGGGCAGGAACGTAGGATGAGACCTGTCCTCATGAGACGCTGTATAAGCGGAACCCCCTGAAAGGACCTGAATCTACTTTATCTTTTGAGCTGATGTAATGGTTACTACCAAAAAGGCAGTCCTCACTGATGTATGGAATAAGAACCAGGTTAGTAATAGGGAAGGAGTAATGAACCCAGCTGACGCTATATTGAGGTCCCGGGGTGGGGTGAGGGTCCTGAACTGGGGAAAAACTTGAGGCCCTTAAAGTCTAGCTTCTGTAGGGTGCAAAGGAAAAAAAAAAAAAGGCACTACTAAGTGAACACTTATGGAACTATAGAAAAGCCAGCGTGTTTTCAGGCTCGAAGGCAGTCCAATACTGCTGAAACAGGTGTTCTCAAAGGAGTGCTGAGTTACCCCATAGCAAATATCTTCAGCTTTGCTTTATACTCCAGTTGAGGCGTTCTAGATTTGGAGCAGAATGTTCTCAACTTCAGAGGACCAGATTCTCCTGGTGACTGTCAAGCCAGCCAGCATCCAAGGCTGTCAAATGTGACTGCGCTGAGCCCAGACGTAGGATGTGACCATTGCACTGCAAGGCTGGTGGGCAGCAGGTATTGTGCTTGTCTCCGACCTGGAGACAAGAACTGCCTGCCCCATGGCAGGGCTGTTATGTTCATGGATCCTGAATCTTGCCTCAATTTTTTGAAGCCCCTCTGTCACGGGAAAGACATCTCAGTCCTGATGTCCAGGGGGATGAGAAAAACATCAATGGGGAGGCTGGCCTGGACTCCTTCTGGAACAAAATACTTGGTATTTGCTGATCTGGTCTGTGGATACCCCCCTTGCGACAGATGCCCGACAACATTAAGGTCCTTAACTGACCACTGATGGTTGTCTGAGAACTGTCTGCTGAGAGGAACTGCTAATGAATTCTAAATGCCTGAAAGATGCAGGGAAAGAGGCGTGATCTGGGTGATGGATACACCAAGTCCAGAGGCAAATAGGTTATTTCCACTCTGTCAGGAGGCTGTCTTTCCTCTCTCTGCTTTCATCAGATAAAGCTGTGGTGTGGTCTATCAGCACTTGGATTGCGGCTCTCTGATGAGACAGGAACGTTCTGTATGTCAGGAAGATGGCTCTGAGCTCCTGTAAGTTTATGTGCATTTGAACTTCTTGAGGAGATCACAGGCCCTGAGTTTGAAGGTGAGCTAGGTGAACCCTCCCTTCCCTGAACAGAGACATCTCTTACAAGGTCTTGGTAGGCAGTGGTACAGAGTATACTTCCTTGCATTCGTGAATTGTGGCTTTCCCACTAATTTAACCAGCAGAAGACTTCTTGCAGGACCACGACCAACATGGACACGTGGTGCTTGCCAGTCAGAGGCACCGATTACAACCATCCTTGCATGGAGCGTAGGCAAAGTCTGGCAAACTGCATCACACAGGTGCATGAAGCCATGTACCCCGAAGGCTGAAGCATGCTCTCACTGCTAGCTCTGGGTGAGCTTAGAATGGGTTGATGAGGCTCATTTTGGAATCTCTTGGGGAAGAGAGAGTTTTGCTGACCTGGAATGCAAGACTGCTCCTATTAACTTTGCTTTGATTCAGAGTAAGGTGGATTTTTCTCTGATGGTTTTGAGGCTGGGTGAAGGAAAGAGCACTAAGGTTACTCACCTCTTGGTGTGATCTTCAGATCAGCCAGTCATCAACATGGGTACACCTGAATCCCTGCTCTCCTGAGATGAGCTATCATGATTGCCCAGCACCTGGAGAACACCCTCAGTGCTGTGGGAAGACTGAAGGGCAGGACCCTGTTTCTGCTAGGAATGGGAGGTATTTCCGATGGATGGATATATGAAAACAGGCATCCTGAAGGTCAAGAGCTGAAAACTAGTCTTGAGGATCTAAGGAGCGAATTAGAGAGGCCAGAGTTACCATTCTGAACTTGAAACAATGGATGAATCTGTTGAAACATTGAAGGTCCAGAATGGGACACCCACACCCTTTCTTCTTCTAGATGAGAAAATAATAGGAATAGCTCCATTGCCCTTGAACTGTAAGGGCATCTGCTGCATCTCGGAGCAAGTCTACCTCTTATTTTAATAGTGTCTTGTAAGATTGTTCCCTGAAGAGGGGTGGGGAAGGTGGTGGTGGTAGGACTGGAATCGTATGCAATATCCTTTGCTGACAATCTCTCAGACCCCTGGCATATGGTGATCCCAGTCCAGGCTTCCCAAAAATGCAAATCCAGGGATTGGTGCAGGAATAAACTTTTCTGCCAAAAAGATCCCATCAGACATTTTACTTTGATGTTGTTTTAAGAGGCCGTTGCTGCTTGTATCTTTCCTGAACCATGGCTACAATGAATGAGCCTGGAATCGCATTCAAATGAAAGCACTAGGAGCCTTGGGAAGAACTTTGTACTGTCTGTCTGCCCTCTTAGACATGATAGGCATAGATGCTGGAGTCTGCCATAAGCCCTGCATGGGCTCCAGCAATCCCCTGTCAACAGGCATACTGAGTCTTAGGAGGGACCTCAGGAGGTCATCTAGTCCAACCCACTGCCCAAAGCAGTCTACTAGGCATGGAAGGATGACCAGCAGCTGCGGTGACTTCTCTTCCACTACTTCCAGAAGAAGGTCAAGGGCTTTGGCCATGTGTTTCCTCAGGTCTTGGAACACCTTAAAGTCATCCGGCGGACAAGGCATAGAGACTGATTGTCTGGTCAGGAGAGGATGACCACCAGGATCAATTGTTTCTCCACTTCTGCCCATTGCACCTCTCCTCACCCTCCTTCTCCCTCTAGGAGCTGTGATTGCATTAACTGGTTGAGAAAGTCTATTCTCGTGCCCAAAGAACAGCCCCTGGAGTCCCCCCAGACTCCCAGTACAGTGCCCCTGGCAGGGAAGTGGGATGAGCAAAAGTCTCTGTCTCATTGGAGAAAGTGAAAAGGAATAAACTTCCTCCAGAGGCACGGCTACCTTTTCTAGTGTTATAGGGCGCTCCTGCTCGCCTTCTACATGGACAAGGAAAGTCAACAGTACTGACATCTCTACTGCTGCTTGGTGCCCAAAGCCACAGTTAGCAGCCGGGTGGACTGATCTAAATCAGCAATTTCAGTCACCACCTAGAATGCCTCAATTTAAATCAGCAATTTTAATTCAGTTGTTTTCTAAAGAGAGGTGCATTCTCATTGGCTGATATGACTTACAAATAAATAGGGTCTTTACACTAGCTTTGGTACATCTTTTTGCTACTTCAGAAGGCACACTACAACTATATACATTTCTTTAAGCAATTATACAGCTTCATAGGTTCAGATCTATTATTGTACATTTTTAATGTTAGAAAATGGTGAAGATGTTGCTTATTTGCTCGGTAATAGATTTTTTTGCTCATGGTTTGTATCAAGTTGCATTAGGATAGGATAGATAGCTGGAACTAAACATGGAAAACAGCAAATACAATTTCTTTTTTATTAAACAATAAAAGTCCTTAATAAAGCTCATGACCTATTGTGCCATATTGATAAAGCTTGAACTTGAAAGTCAGATGTTTTGTCCCCAATTCTTTCTTTATATAAAAAGGCAGCCTCTAATCTCTAAGTTTCTGACAGACTCCCAGGCAGAGCATGTTTATTTTTTATATAAATGTTTTAAGCAATTATAAATTTAGGCCTTAACATACTTCGTACTAAATTCACATTTAATTTTAACAGGGTTGATTTTTAAAAAGAAATGATCATTTAATTAAAAAATATCCAATTTAAATATATCCAATTTTTTATTTTTTTTAAAAAAAAGGTCATCTATTTTTATCTGCACTATTTAGCACTGCTGATGGATTATGAGCTAACCAGGGGAACTCCAGGACCAGACCCTCACCCAAGCCACTTGGCGCCCTATAGGCAGGATTAAGATTTTGTCCTGGTTATGTTTAGTAACAGTCAGGGACAGGTGATAGGCAACAAACAAAACTTCATGGAAGCCTGTCACCTGTCCCTGACTGTTACTAAACATAACCATGACAAAATGGGGCTGACTAGGGGGGGATGAGCCTGATCATAGTTAGGGAGAGGGGGTCCAGCACCTACTGCAGCTGCGGGTGACAGCTCTGGGGCCCCCCACTGCTGCTCGGGGCTGCGGGGGGAATTCCGGGTCTGTGGGGCTCCCTGCGGGGCTGATGGCTCGGAGCTGCAAGACAGTTCCCCCCGTGGCAGCTTGGAGCTCCGTGTCAGCAGGTCCCTCTGCCATCTTTGGTAGCAGGGCGCTCTGGGTCGCTCTGCTGCCCTCGGTGCCTGGGAGCTCCAAGGCCAATAGCTGGGAGCTGCGTGGGTCCCCGCCATCTGTGGTAGCAGGGAGCTCTGGGTCCCCCCACTCCCATGGCAGCTGGGAGCTCTGGGGCTGGTGGCTGGAAACTGCAGCACCTGCCAATAGCTATGGCCCCACCACCCCAGGGTTGAAGCAGAAAATGTCGTGGAGGTCAATCCGTTACTTCCATGACAATCTTATCCTTGGTTCTAGGCACCAAAAGAGATAGCAGAGAGGTGCTGGGTGTGGGTATCCGCGCTGGAGGAAAAGCGGTCAGTGGGTTAGCTGGTAGTACAGGCGGTCCTTTCATGATTTGCACTGCAATGCCAGAGGGACCCGTCTCAGGCCATCGGCTGTGGAGCTTGAGTCTAGCCTAACACTTGTGGCCTCTTGGAGTGCAGGTCTGAGGGTTCAGATCTGAGCGTTCTGGGCCTCTTCTCTGGAGTGATGTTCCTTCCTACTTCTTCTGAACGAGGCAACAAGTGGATCAAAGCTGGCAACTGGGGTCGGCTCTGGAGTTCAGGGCAGACCCATGGTTGGCTGGGGCCCTCGCTGACACCAAATGGAGAGCCCTGAGCTTGAGCCACATCATCCTTCTCCACGTGGGAGGCCTTCACGCTGTGGCGCCAGCCAAAGTAACTTTAAGATGGCATTCCTAGCCTTCTGCGTCCACTGGGGAAAAGAGTGGCGGAAAGAGCAGTGGCCAGGGATAGGCCCTTTGCCTAAACCAAGGCAGCACTTCGGCTTGGTCTACACTAGCTACAGGGCTCAGGGCAGTGGAAAATTCACACGTCTGAGCACCGTAGCTATGCCGACCTAATCCCCCCATGGATGCAGCTAGGTTGATGGAAGAAAGTGTCCGCCTGCCTAGCTACCGGCGCTCAAAGAGATGGAATTTGAGAGCAATGGAAACACTTTCTGTTGCTGTAGGAAGCGACTACACCACAGTGCTATGGCCACATAGTTGCTATGCTGCCGCAGTGCCTATGGTATAGCCAGGTGCTCAGAATGCCATGGTAAGTGTCAGGATCACGTCTTAACCTGCAGAGTTAGCTTCATCCAGAAACAGCCCCGAGTCTTGGTATCTACGAAAAAAACAGTAAAAATTCCCTTTGTTGATGCCAACAGGCGAACTAATTATATTAACTAATCACTAAAACTAACTGCAACTGCTGCAGGGTGGTTGACCCTACTCTGTCCTTATGTTCACAGGGTGGTAGAGGCGGTTCCAGGACATCTAGAGTCTTGGGGTGGCCACGACGGAAACAGTTATCCAAAATAATCCATTCTCAGATGCCTGGGCACAGGTACTCCAGAGTTGGACCCTTGTGAACAAATACGCACAGAACCTGAAATTAAGGTTGCTGCACTCTGTCTTTAAAAGGGCAATAGGATTGTTCCTGTTAAAGAAAAAGGTGCCCAAAATTGAATGCAGCATTTTAAGCAAGGTGCCCTCAGGTCTTGTACAGTAAAGGAACTGAACTTTTGATCATCTACAGTAAATAGCCCACAGGGGCAGGAATTTAGTTATCACACCTTGAACTACTCTGCCAAGTCACCTAACACCCACAGACAATTAGCAAAAGACAGACTGAACATCGGGACTAACTCCCCATAGGAGCTCTGGTACGTCTACCACCTTGTAAGATCACACGTGAACAAGAACGTGACTCTCAATGGGTATGTCTACACAGCACAGAGCTGGAGGAGCTGACTCAGCCTCACGAGGCTTGGACCTTGAGGCTAAAAAGTAGCAGTGTAGACAATTGGGTGCGGGCACCCTTTGTGGAGTGTCAGAGCCTGGGCTCCAGCCCAGGCCTGAACCTTTACATGCTTCTTTTAGCCCTGCAGCCTGGGTCATCGGCAGGTCTTTTATTGCTGCGTAGACATCCCCAGTGAGATCAAATTCTGTCAACTGATGACAAGGCAGGAGCGCTACATACAGCCCAGGGGCATGACCAATCCCATTTAAAAACAAAAGATGCCGCTACTGAAAACAGTTTATTTTATTTCCAGGATCAAATATTACAATAGGACATTTACATATATTTATAAAAAATGCAGCAGTTGTTTATATAGATCAGAGGTTTCCTTGAGTTTGGTCCCTCCCAGCACAGTGAGCTGAAATCTCAACTTCTCCTCGTCCCACTTAGTTGCATCGTCATTAAAGAAAATGGCCACTGTACAAAATGACAGGCAAAGTCACAATTTTGCACAGTTAAAAAACTATGTTTGTCAACTGGAGGAGCCAACCCCATAAACACACAAGGTATTGTAACAAAGTGCATGGTGTCCCTGGCTGGACACCACACTTCTTAGACTCAGTTGAGTATGACTCAGATTTTTTTCAATTAAAGCTGTTCTATAAAATAGCACCTCATCCCCCTCCTTCATCTATCTTTATATGGTATCCTCTTCCGATTCAAAAGGTCCAACACTTTAAACAATTATAAGATGCAGAATTACCCTCTTTGTGCTGACGGTGTACTGGTGGAAATTAATGAAAACTGACAGCGACTGAATCCAGAATTTCTATAATTATTAGTAATGTATTTCTGCATAATGGTAGGTGACAAAACTGAGGCAATGTAGGGCATAAGACAATGACATTAAGTGCTGTATTCTCCAATAAAAATCCAGCATGGCCATTATTACTGCAACGGGATAAACACCGTAAGTGATCTCACAGCTAACAATTAAGAGATTCAAATAAAAATCTCCTGTATGACACAAGGCTGTGTCCATTAACCTCACAGGTTTCAAAAGCAAACAACATAACTGAGCTGGAATAAAATCTAGCACTTTCCTGGCATATGAAGGAAAATCCTTATAAAGCCATCCTTTCAGAATGACTGTAGCAGTAATGTATGCAGATTTCAACAGCGAGTTGTCAAAACCTGTTCAGATTAATTTGGAGAGGAAATGGCTAGAATCCAGAGATTAATGAGAATTCCAGCTCAGGCAGGTGTCTGGCACATTTATACGAGTCAAAACTTTATCCAACTGTGTTATTTGATTAAAGATACTAGCCTTTATATAAGATCGGAGAAACGATTTTTTTAAATAAACTAGCACAATCAGAAATGTTAAAGCATGACAAAGGCATGCCTGTCCTTGATGTGAACGAAGGCCGTCAGCCTTTATACTCAATACAGCCAAAGCACATCCATGCATCTCCATGCCCTGGAATTCATACTGTGTTAACTGTTAATTTGGTAAAAGGACTGGGTTAAACAAAGGGTGAAAAAAGTGACATTTAACTAAGATAGGACTGCAAATCGATTCAACAGAACTGCTGAATTGAGGTGTGTGTGGGGGGGGTAGGGGGGAAGTAAGGGAGGGAACGGCTAGTATCTAGTCCATTGAGCCACTACACGGATAACTGCTAAAGGGACAACGTCTCAAAGGATACTTCCAGTTTCACACAGAAACATCCATAACAAATCCCTTGCTATTCCCAACACATAAATAGCATTAATCGCTTGTCTCTTTGTATTTATCTTTACACTGTTTGGAGTAAGGATAGCAGGGCAATGAGATCCCCCACCTGGAGCCTTATTTTCCCCCTAGAAAAGTGATGAGTTGTAGATCAAACCTTTATGGTCTGTCAGTGCTGATGGACCCAAAACTTCAGCTGTGAAGAGCCAACATAAGAAATGGAGAAACAGCCTTCTTACTCCAAGTTATGTTCCAGTCATCCCCCGTCACTAGTTAGCCGTGCACACTACTGATTGTGAAGGTCATGCACCACTCAGTTGGGAATCCACTGGGCTGCACTACATAGCTACATAAGCCGTTCGGTTCGAGACCTACAGATCAAACACTCAGAACTGCAGAGGTGAAAGGTAGACATGGTTAGTGATACCATACCGGCTGGTATATTTCTTCTCTTCAGTTTGATAACAAAAACGAGTTCTCACTATTGTCAGACATGCAAGACCAATATTGCTATTGAAGGGCAAGCTCGATTTTTCTTTCTTTTTTTTTTTTTTCAAATTCCAGAATCTGTCAATTAGTCTTAAAACAAAGCTGTATTCTGAGCAGACTGAGCACATAGTCACTGCTGTGCTGTCAATTACAGAGCTCATTCAACCTGCAGTAAAATATATCATTATTATAGGAGAATAACGATAAGGAACACTGAGTGAGCTGTTTCTTTCAGTCTATAAATCCCATTTTAACGGCACTATGTGGGTAAGTTACTGAAAGAGAAAGACGGTGACCATTTTGTTACATCTTCTAGTTTTCGAAACTGTGAAGCAGTGTCTGAGGCAAGGCTGTAGTTCATTAAATGGGTTCTAGCAATTGCATAAACCATGATAGCAGAAATAGAGGTTTGTATGCATTACTGAGACTGAGATGAAAAATGCAGAATTATATGCAAATGGGAGTATTTACAACACTAATACTAGCAAATGACAGGCACCTTAATTTCTATTCAACTATCTACATTGGTTAGCAATGGATTTCTTCCCTTCCCCCAAGTTTTTCACTCCACTTTACCAACAGACTAGTAGATTTGGTTCTTTTTTGGAAAGATTTCTGATGTAGCATAGCTAAGGAAATGCTGTTTATACAACTTCTGATAACTCTGTCATCTTTTGAAACACTATATGGTGTCACTATAGCATAACACTTTAAAAACAAGACTGTAAAAGCCTGTAACAATAAGGCTATTTACATAATTTAAAAAAGAAAGAGGAAAAGTAAGCCTGGTGATTTACCAGGGAGTGCAATGTGCTGCCACAGGTGGATGTGAGCGTACCATGCTACGCTTTTAGGACATGATTCAAAGCTCACTGAAGTCAGTGGAAAGACTCCCAGTGGCTTTTGCTCAGGCCCTCACGGCCTTTTCTGGCCAGTGGAGTGTGTTGCAAGGTTGAAGCTTTTGGCTAGCTTGCTTTACTAAAAGCTCTGTCTGGAAACCTAGCAAAGTTGCCATCTCTCGCTCTACAGGGGAGTAGAGGAGACTATTATAAGGCCAAGGGCTCCCAGTGTCCTGGGAGTCATATCTCAAATTCCTCCTTAGCAGGCATGAACCAATAGCATCCTTTAAACTGATGCTCTCTTGTTCTGATGTCTATGAAGCTACACTACATCTACTGCTAGTCATGGTTAACAGCAATACTCATGATTAATTTCAAGGAATTAACATTAACACAGTTAGAGAGCAAAACAAGACAAATGGAACATGTGGGACAATTGCTCCTTTAAAAAGAACTACAACTCAAAGGATAAGAGTTTGAAATGATTTTTGTATGAAAGGATGGAAATGGCTATTCCCTCCCGTATGAGCCATGAATATTTTCCCATTCTATAAAAACACCTCTACTTCCTAGTTCTCCTCCTGACAGACCCATAAAGTAGCATCAACTAGTGAAACCAAACACCCCAGTCGTGTAGATTAAGAGTCCTGCATGAAGCTACACAGCAAGTCCACTTCCAAACGATATTTGTTTCTTAACTCACCAGCTTTCTTTGCAATGAACAGGAGACCTTTTTCCAGTCCATTCCAAAGTAACGGGTCTCTCAGCCTCAGTGCCATGAAGCAATCTGACAAAGTGTGTGTTTAAAGGGCATTTTCTGTGGCAATACAAAAAACAAAAACTGCCCAGGCTAGTTTACGTGCCTGCCAGCCAACGTAATCTGTTATATGTACATCCCAGGTTAGATTCCCAGTTTTACTCCGCTGGTCTGCAAAGACTAAGAGTGTCAAAGGCAACTCATTAAGGTTCAGGGTGGGGAGAGAAGATTTTCTCTTAACAGGAGCCTCACCAGCCAAATAAGATACTCCACTGCCTGACTCATGCTTTAGCCAGGCTGTGCAGTTGTTGGTTGCAATGTTGGTCTTAAAAGACAGATGTGTTCACTGGGGACTTGGGCAGAGATGCAGAGAACTGAGAGATAAAAAAGGACTCAACCAAGTATAGGCTCTAACCACTTCTTGGGAAGAAACAAGCTGCTCCCAAGGCCTGGGCCAAAGATAAGGTTTTAGTTCATGAACCACTCAGCCATTCAGCCCACAATTGCCAGCACCTAATCACGGTGTTAAATAAAGTCACTGGAAATAGCCATAGTGCAGGATGGCATTTCATATCTTTGAACTTTTGTGTATCTAAGTCAGCCAGGTAGCTCGCTTTTATAAGAGGAAAAATCTCAATGTGTATGTGCTGGTCCAGTAAGTGACCTCAGATACTGAGGCTCACAGTGGCATAGGTCCTTAATTTTAAGTGTTCCCAAAAAATCCAAAAAAAATTAAAAAAAAAATTGAGAAGCCAGTTTCTTTGGGGCATGGGATTTAATTCACCAAATACTTCTCTACTCTTGTTCACAGCACAAGTGAAAGTAGTATGTTATGGGATATTTATTGTTATATTTTCCTTCCTTTTAGGTTCCCTGGAGTTTTGACATCTTGTCTCTTTAGCTCTCCAACCCAGTGAGCTCAGCTGCCTTTCAGCATCACTTTCTGGCCAATGGCTACTCTCAACTTGCTTAAAATCATAAACATGAGTTTGGCCAATTAAATGGCACTCAGGCTAGTTATCAATGGATGAACAGGAAGTGTACAGAAATTCATCACCTACTGGCGGAAGGGCAGGTGGGCAGAGGAATGGGGGAGAAGGAAAAGGAAGTTGACAACTGAAATCCCTCACCCAACTGTAGACAGCTGGGCTCTTTTTAAAATTGTCATTTGCTTAAAAATGAACTGGGAGCTAGAGGGCACCCAATTCAGCTTATGTCATGCTAAAAGCTTGTGCTGAGCACCACTGCCAGACTGGATAAGAGGCAGATGTTTCTTTTCATACCACCACCGAACAGCATGAGTGGCATCTCTTCAAAGTACAACTGCTGCTTCCCCGCCAGATCAGACTGCTTGAGAGGTGGGCAGCTTTTAACATAACAAAGCTGAATTAAAAGCTGGTTCAGGACTCCAAATTCAGGACTTAATGCAAGATGGCCAGTGTAAAAGAGCCAGCTGCTTGCAACTGAGCAGGGGAGAGAAGATAAAAAGGAGCTTTTATGGCTTTTGGCTGCCTTGCAGCTAAAGTCAGAAATTAATTAAGAATGGGGTTTGGGAAAAGAAAAGTTCCCCTCCGTCCAGTCAATGTAAAGTGTGTACAGAATTTAGGGAGATCCCAGCTGTCAAAAAGGACCAACAAGCCAATCAGAATATTACTTTGAACAATCACCGTTTCCGCAACCAGAAACAATTTAACACAAGAGCAGGTGAAACTGCCAAGGCCCCCACTTCCATGTATATAAGAGGGCCGCAGGGGAGGCCCACAAAAATTTGCAGCCTTGATTAATATAGTGGACAAGGACTAGCACAGGCATAAATGCTAGGTAGTAAGTCTCAGTGCACTTAAACTCTCAAATTTGTCAGAGGTTTGTCTGTTGGGAAGTTGCAAACAGATTCATGCAGACGCGTGTCAGAGTTAATCATTTCAATGAGCTCTCAGAAGCCCAGGAAAGCATCGAAAAATAAATGAGAGGGGCTACTGCTACACCTCTCCCTACGCAGCCAAGTCCGAATTGCGTATTTTATGGTCCAGAGGTTCCTCCATTTCCCCTTCACCCACAATCACCAATGCACCTTTCTTTTAGGACTGTTGCAGTTCTCTTCCTCAGATCAGTACAGCTGGGGAAAAGTCCCCTTTGAGAACAATGCTGACAACGATCAGTTATCACTTTAGAGTCCCGATATGTCACCTCTGATGTGACTCAACTCACTGGACAGTGAAGAGAGATCAGAACTGGCTTTTGTATGTAATCCAGCAGCAGAACTCAGAGTGGTATCAATGCGAATGCTTTTTGTCCAATCATCCATTCATAAAGTCTTAATCGTATAAATATACTTATAAATATTTAGACAATTGTATAATTATACATAAGAACTCACAATTTTAAAGGCAAAGGTCAGTTAGGCTTGCAAAGACTCACCAGGAACAAACTGGGTAATCTCCATGATTTCCCATGTATTCTCCTTTAATATAGGAATGCAGCCTGGAGTGAAATTAAAGGCAAAGTATCTTGAAAAGCTTTACCTCACATTATATTCCTAGCTATCCACTAAGAGGGTTCTTTTCTGGCTTGGAGACAGTTATTGCAGCATTAATTCTTTTCTTTGATACTGATGCCAGGAGATAGGATCTCCTGACAAACACAATGAAACCCATTGGCAGAGATGGCCTAATCTTTTCACTTTCTGAAAACTGTCTGTTGTGTGTTTCCTCAAGTTCACCCTACCTGTATTTTTATGTCCAACATGAAGCAGCTTGTTTTCCCCCACAACGCAGATTACAACAGCACAAACTCTGTTACAAAACAACACCCTGCATCAGTACTAGTGTGTGTAAAGCAGGAGTTAGCAATGAAGTAGTTTTTTCTCACTACAGTCTACAGTAAATTCTTGAACACCGATTGACCAGCAGCTCAGAATCAGGATAAAACATCCGGGGAAAAAGGAGAGTATGTGGTGCAAGGGGCTGGCTGCACTGTTTTGTATGTTGCATTATATGTTTGGTTAACTGATATCTTAGTCATAATGCATGCATGGCTTCTGCTGACAGTTTTTATAGCTTTGAGAGCTATAAAGCCTGGATCATTCTGACACAAGTTACTTTTGCTTTACACAACTTTAAAATGTTCATTACTGATACAATTCTACACATTTCACTGCAGGTCCAGATGGGAAGTTGGATAATAGGTTCTCAAACAGCCAGGGCACTTCAGGCCACCCTGATGATGTGATCCAATAAAATGACCATTCTAAATTAGTGGGATGTCCATCAATGAGTTTTTTATGATTTATAAAAATGGAACCTCAGCAATAGAACCTACTTTTCCTTCCTTATAGCCTGACTGTTTTCTGAATGTCCCACTGCCCCAAGAAAGTTGTGTGATAGCAAAAGTTTTACAGAAAGTTTGAGATTCTGTCAATGCCTCTCCACCAGTGAAGTACTCATAACAAAAAGGCCACATTTTGTAAAAAGAAGATGCTGAAGGAGTAAGTTCTAACTATGAAAAAGGTTTCAGCTCTAGACCAAGCATCCAATTTCCCTCTCAGGCATATTAGATATTTGCCAAATCCACTGGCAGATCCACCCTTACTTAAAGCAAGACGTCACCTCATCAGCAGGAAAAGGGGGGAAATATGCATGTGTAATCTACCAAGTTGCCCCAGCCTGATTCATTAAACCCAAAACTCACTCCAGACCCTTGCAGCAAATCAGTATTCTGCAGAGGACGTGACAAGTGACCCTCACAAGTCTGTAAGGTTAATGGAGACCTTTTGTGTGGAAAACCAAAATGAAGAAAAACTCTACTGCAAATTACAATTTCTCTCTGTAGGGAGACAACTCAGTGCCTAGCCACATGGCATTTCTCAATAAAAATAAAATATATATATAAACAAAATAGATTTTCTTAGGGGTAGTGAGAAAGATCTGTTGGTGTTATGGCCATTCCTAGCCCCAGCATGCTGGATGCACAGACTACCCTTGTATGCCAAGAAAGGGATGTGCAGTTGTAGGAGACGTGCTCCTCCCCAAGTAGAGCATGGTTCTCCCAACACCAAAGCTGGGAAAGCTCATATCCTAGCATTTTCATTTGGTCACAAGACTAGGAGGAAGGAGGAAGAGGGAGATGGGGCAAATGCCTGCCTGCCCGATTTCAGCTCGGTGATCGCATGAGCCCGACTGCATACTTAGTGAGTTGATATCACAGGCCAACAGGAGGGAGGAAGGCTGGGAGAGCTCAGGCCATGATGCTAATTCCTTTCCTGCACAAAGACAGTCTCTTGAGGGCACAAGCCAGCCTCCTGCAATGTGATGTCATAGTCCAGATGAGAGAGCTTCCTTCGAGGGAAGTTGGTGAGAAGTTCAAAACGTTCATTGGGGTAGCCTTTTGACTGGACATGTTTCACGAGGGCCTGAAGAAAAAGGCAGAAAAGTATTAATTCACATCAGAATCACGTTCTCTTTGAAATATTCAAGTTTGCCATCATGGACAAAGGGAACTGAGTGAGAAGCTGCGTAATAAAGAGCTGCATTGTATGCACAAATAAAAGTTCCGCATTATATACACATTTCTATAGCTCTCATGATTTCAATACTGAGCACTATTAAACCAACTGGTCCCTAGCTAATGAATACTTTAACAGAAGAAAAACAGATATTAGCACATTAATGCAAGCAAGCTGAATTTTGGACTATATATTAAGACAGTAAAATGGCATCTGCAGAAGAGTTCTAAAATAGCCAAGGACAGAAGCCCGAGTTATTTGTTGGAGGACAAATAGAGTTAAATGAGCCTCTGTGAAACAAGTGACTTTTCTAGGTTACCTGAACAGGATCATATTGAGTTCATCATATTTTTACCTACAATTTAATCTTTTTCTTGCTCTCAAAACACATATTTCTTTGTAAACTGCTCTCATTAGTTCCTTTGTGTCTCTCCCTAGAATGGCAACACTGGCTTTTTGCAGAGGAAAAGAGAGGGAAATGTGTGCAGAAGAGATATCTGGCTCAACCAGTCAAACAACAGCAGGTGTGTCAGGAAGGGTGTATGCCCATGTCAGCAAAGGAGGGGATAGGAAACACCAGGTGTGGCACAGAGGAAAAGTGGACTGTGGAGAGAAAGTAATGCACCCCATTTTACTGCCTCCTATAAGAGGGAAGCAACAACATAGGAGACAGAAACAGCACAGGGCAGAGAAAAAGGATAATAGGAAAGGAAATGCCGCTTTTCAGGAACAGGAGAGAAAAAGGAAACAAGAGATAATATGGAGATGGACAGAAGCAAGAAAAAATAATTTAGGTTAATGACTAATACACATCTCCTTGTTTCGGCAGACATCCTACCTACGACATTAAATTTTGTGGGTAGGGATGGGTAACTAGGCATTTTTACTACTTTCTTAATACTGTTGTTCTGGAATCTATAGACAGACAGTTGCAGAGAGCGAGTTCTCTCTCTAAAGTTCACCAGTGGCTCAGGGCGTGGCACCTCAGACTCCTGGTTTGTTTGGAGAGCTCTCCATTACATCTTTCAGATGCTGGCAACCAAGCCTGGGCCTCGGCCTTAGCACAAGCAACTGGACTTGACTTCTCCTGGAGTACTAGAAGCCAGTAACCGTAATTCTCCTACATATCCTTTTATTTAAAAATTCATCAGTTAAGTTTGCTGCTCACGTCTCTCCAAACATTTTAAGGCCAGCCCTGTCCGCACACCTCAAGCCACTTGGTAGTCAACAGACATCTTCCAGACAACAAATCTGAGAGCCGCAGATGAAAGGCAATGCTGTTTTCCTGCATAGAACGATGTTACCTGCAGAGAGTAAAACGGTGCTACTTATTGTACTTCACTGCCTGCAAAACAGGTCCCCGTAGGAAATGCTACTATGAAAGAGCGTCCTACTGTTTTCTCTGCCAGTGTGAATCCAAAAGAGCGAAAGACAGAAAAACATGGAAAATGGGAGGACAAGAGAGAGAGTCAACGCCCTAAGTGGAGCCAACACAACATATACTTTTTTTCTTCCCTTATCCATCTATCTATCCTGGGAATAAGGCAGTACTGGGAGTGCAAGCATAGTCTGTGAACAATGGTGTGCAATGAAGCAATATCCAGACTGGTAAAAGGTAAAGACCGAACAGTGAGTCTTCAGTACATTCAATGTTAGTGTAATGGCAACTGCCATTAGTTAAGTTTTCCATTCTAACCTCCAAAATGCAATTTCCCCTCATTATAAAAATTCTTATGGCTGTTTTGGACAACTCTACAAGTGAAACTGCTGAGGGTAAAAAACAAATTAAGCATTGAAATAGCCTTCACGTAGAACTGTCTTTGAAACTTGGTTCTGATTTGACTGAAAGCATTCTTGACAACTGCATGAGGATCAGTACATTTTGCAGTATGCATTAAATGTGCCTCTAAATATGGCTGCCCATGTGCATAGCCAGTTTAACTGGATAGTAAAATGTACTGAAGGGGCATACAGGTTGAGTCTGATGTTCTTGGATGGTATACAGAACACTTGTAGCCGTGTCAGTTCCAGTATAGTAGAAAGACGCAAGGTGGGCAAGGTAGTATCTTTTATTGGACCAAATTCTGGTGTGAGTAACACAAGCTTTTGGGCCACATAGAGCTCTGTGAAAGCTTGTCTCTCTCACCAGCAGAAGTTGGTTCATAAAAGATATTCTCTCACCCTCGTCTCTCTAATGTCCTTGGAAAGTGTAAGTGACAATAAGCTTCAGAAGGTTCAAAGGATCTTAGCCAAGGTGGTAGAATATATATTTTATTGTCATTGAGGTAGTAGTTATGTAATCAGATGCTACCAGAATGCATATGCACAAAAGGGCAGAGGTAAGGCTGTACATGCAAAAGAAGACTGCTTGCCTCTACTGTAACTGTTGTTCTTCAAGATGTGGGTGCAGACATGGATTCCACGCCCTTAGGCCCAGTCACCCTTCCCATGGCTATAAAAGGGTGGCACCAACCTGAACCTCCTCAGATCCCTCCAAATGGAATCCAAACTAAAGACTCTGATGAAGAGAGGATGGATGGTGGGTCGTGGAATATGTCTGCACTCACCTGGTAGAACAAGTTACAGTACAGGGACTTAGCTGCTTGTATTTCTTTGAATGACTGCAAACGTGTATGTGACTGAAGGACGTGGTGCTCAGAGTCTACCTAAAGAACGACTGCATGGCTGCCTTTCCAAAGTTTGCATCTCATGCTCTCATAATAGCAGAATGCTTGGTAAAAGCATGCACCGAAGATCAGGTAGCTAGTTCTGCAAATGTCAAACACAGAAATGCTGAGGAATGCGCCCAAAGCCACTTAGGCTCTTGTCAAATGAGTCACCAGTCTTTGTGGAGATGTGGACAGGGCTGCTCCACATGCTGCTGTAATGCAGGAAGTAATCTATCTGGAGAACATCTGCATGGAAATGAGCTGACCTTCACTCAATCCACGTAAGACACAAAGAGCCAAGATGAATGATGAAATCGTTTAGTCCTTTCTAAATAGAATGCCAAATATAATCTCACATCCAATGTCCTGCTCCTCTGTATTTGAGTACTATGTAGGAAAGACTACAGGCAAGTATTGAGTTTGTTAAGGTGAACCTGAAATCATTTTAGACAAACATTTCTTAAGTGGCCTTAGGGCCACCTTATTCTTGAAATATTGCATATAGAGAGGTCCTGCAATGAGAAAACCAGTCTTTTTTCAAAGAAGGGACTGCGCAGGTTGCCAAGGGCTCAGACGGAGGTCCTATGAGGGCAGCCAGCACCAAATTATGGTCTCACAGCGGTGCTGTTTCTTTAGCAGATGGGAACAGATGAACACCATCTTTAAAAAAAAAAAAATCTAATCACTAGGGAGTTAGACAAACCTGCCTTCCTTTAGATTGGCAAAGAGTCATTAAGAGGCCCCTCAGCGAACAGAGACACAGACCTGATGACCTGAAATGTTCAGAACGAGTGTTGGCCTTGGTCAGATTCCTCAAGCTAGAGACCAAACTAAAAACCACTTCCATTTGGCCAAATATATATGGCTAGCAGAGAGCTTTCTACTATTAAGTAGGACTCGCTGCGCTGCTTCAGTGCATTGTCCTGGATTGCGAAGTAGGTGGTCCAGCCCAGGGGTCAGGCCTAGTGGGCAGAGCAGGCTTTCAGGTTGTGGAATGAAGCTCAGGGTCAGCACCAGAGTCAGTCACCAGAGCCAGGCGCAAGCCAGAGTCAGAACCAGGAACTGAAGCGGAGAGTCAGAGCTGAAGTCGATACCAAACGTCAGAGTCCAGGGTCAACTGCTGCCTGATAGGTCACCAGCGTGGAAACAATCTGTGCCAACATCACTGTCTTCAGGACTGGATCCAAGAGATGGCCCGTGGGCAGTGCCAGTCGACTGTATGGTGTGTAACTGGTCACACACTGCCACCAGAGAGTGGGGAGATGATTCAGACCTACCTCACACATGGGAAGACTCATCTCAGAAGGGGAGGACAAGGCTCTCTGCAGCCCCACACATACTGGCTCTCAAGTGTTCTCTGTGGCGCCTGATGATCTGTGGAGGCTCCTGGTGGGCTGCTCCATAAAGTGCTGTTTCAAGTACCAGTCTTTAGCCATTTGTGTTCTCTTTTTAAAAGATCTGCAGACGTAGCACATTTCCTTAAGGTGCCCTTCCCCGCAGAACAACAAACATTGGGCATGGGATCACTAATGGGACAGTCGCCCCACATGACTGACAATGCTCAAAAACCCAGTAAAGACATCACACAAGGCTAACTTTATACAAAACTGCACCCTAAGGTACTATGAAAATGAACTATTTACACAAAAAATACAGACCACGCTGAGAGAGAGAAACATGAGGGGAGATTCCATACGGAACGCTCTGATTCAAGCAGCAAGTGGTGAGAAAGAACCGAGTGGAGTCCAGGCAGCACCATCCTTGTATTGCCATGGGAACGGCTACAGGACTAAGTGTGAGAGTGCTGCCCTGACGGGCACTGCTAAGGAAAGGTTTCTGACTTTGGTGCACTGGGCTTGTGCACAGCTGCGGGGGATGTATATTTTCAATCACCCGAAGAAGAACATTAATTTCAGCATTTTCTAACTTCTGATTGCTTACCAAATCAACGCTAACTTTTTTGCTATGGAACTATAGTAACACTTCTTAAGAATTCAATTGAAATATAAAAGCAAATTTGAAAACATTCCACACAAATGACTGCTGGCTAAGACAAGGGACAAATGAAGGTTAAAGTGCATAAAGACCAGTTCCTAAACATAAGATGAATGGCTTTGTCAATGCTCCTCGGGTGTTATTTTCAAGACAGGGATATTTCAATCCCAGGGCTTTAGTCTAGAACAATCTGACAATGATGCCAAAATATACTGTAGGTGTGTTTTTTAAAACGTGCCTGAAGATAAGAGTAGGGTGAGACCAAACTTTCACATGGGAACTAAAGCAAAATTTCAACTCAAGAGTAAGGTGAATGTCTAACATTTCACATCTGGACCAAGCTGTGTCCTGATTTTCTTCAGCTAAATAGCAATCTTCATCCAATTCTTCCTAGAGCTGAGCAAACCCTCTCTGTAGTTTTGTACTTTGACAAAAGGACATCAGAGAATTAAACTGTGACAAAAAATTCCCAGGTTAGGGGATCCCACTATGGAGGAAGTTCTATTATCTATGGTCAATGGGGAGCTGTAGAAATATGGTGTCAAAATTAGAGACAAGGACCCAGGAATCAGGAACTTTGTGATAGTCAGGAATAGAACACAAATTCTGTGACCTTGGGTGAGTCCCTTAATGTCTCTCCATTTCTCCACTTCCCTTGCTATAAAATAAAGAATACCTTACAAACATCAAGTCTCAGTCCTGTGTGTTAAGTGCTTTAAGTTGCCAAGATGAAAGTTATTTAATTAGAAAGGGTTATTGTATGAGAGAAATGAGCAGCATTAGCACCAAGGAAGACACTGGGGCGCCTGTATAGGGACCTGGCAGTGGGAACAAAGAACCAACAGTGTCTGCATGTGGGATGAGAGTGATATAGCAGGGAAGAAGCCACATATCCTGATGTATGCCACCACTTTCGTGTTTGGCTAGATCACAAAAACATGTTCTCTACTTTCACCTCTCTTCTACTCAAACAAGAATCTCCAATTAGCTTCACTCACCAGAAGTTTAGCTTGTTCAGGAAGTGAAATTTGTTCCCTCTTTCCATCTGGATACCTTAGCATCAGCTGTGCCTTTGGTCCTAGTGTAAAGTAAGTTGCTACAGGTTAACAACAGGGTAGCTGATTTGACCTCTTTTGTAGGTTTCGGTGGTGTACTTTACTTAGTCCTGCGGGAATTCTTCACCAAAAAATTAAAAATTCTATGTGCAATATTTTAAAATTCTGCAAAATCCTACATACTTTGTCAAAACAACACAATATAATCACACCAGTTTCAATTATTTTGGTAATTTGTTTCAAAATACCTGTAAGCACGTATGTCTGCAACAATACAGACAACAAAAAAGATTCCCCCAGGAGTAGAGAGGTAAAGAAACCCCTATGACAACCCACCCTGTTTCTCCGTTACGCTTTTGTTGGGTATGACAGTCTGGGTGAGTCACATGCGCCAGCTGGGCACATCTTGGGGGAAAACTCTGCCCCTCCGGTCTCAGACATCTACACCCCTTTCCCCGCAGAGCCCAGCCACAGGGTATCCCCCTCCCAGTCCAGATACCCGCACCTTCTACCCCAGAGCCCAAGGATCCAGAGAGAGAGAGAAACAGCCTGATTGATGTTGGGTCCCAGGCTTGCACGGAGTTTCCTGAACACCGCCTCCTTCCTTCAGGATGTGCTCAGAACTGCAGCTGCCTGGAACCCTCCAGCTCCTTCTCCTTCCCCCAGCAAACGTCCTGTATTTTGTGAGCTGAAGAGCCCAGCTTTGCTTCATCCAGTGGTCCCCAGTGGCAGCCAGCAGCTCTACCGCACCAATTTTGTGAGGGAAAAGTAAATTCTGTGCACATTCTGCATTGCGCAGCAGTGCAGAATTCCCCCAGAAGCATTTACTGTATGGGAGAATAGGATTAGCGAGTGGAGAGTAACACAAAATAAAGAAATCTTAAAGGTGAGCTGCAAAGCTTGGGCCATGAAGATGAAGTTCCGTTACATGCATTTTGTGTTAATCAAAACTCCTGTTTCCATGATTTCTAAGTCAAAAGCAGTGACTGACACCCTCCCCATCTCCACAGAAAAACCAGAGTAAAGGCAATTTAAGCTGCAACCCCTTGCTGACATCATAGCTATTTGCATGCCAAACTGATGTGAATGCCATACCCCTCTCTCTAGTGCACTCTCTTCTTATAGCAATCTGCACCGTCTTGTAGAAAACTGCTGCACTAATGCTTATCACAAAGAAAGCATCAGAGGGGAAAATCTTCTGAGGTCCATCCACACTAGGAAAATGTGAACTGATACAAGCACACCAGTGCAGATATGCTGCTCCAGTGCAAAATGGAGTTTACCCTTGTGCAGCATGCCATCAGTGATGGCAGCCTCACTGCACACATCTACATTACATAAATGCCAATTTCCCTACTTTAGACGGGCCCGCAAACTAATAGAAACTCAGATTATAGTTCAGTGATTAACAGGTTCTTGGGGTTTGTGATGCCATTTCATAGAAAATGCTGCTGAAAGTAGAGGAATGTATCCAAATGGCAAATTTCAACGAAGGATAAAGACAGAAAAGAGGGTTTTAAAATGAAGACTTAAACATGCTTGCACAAAAAGATGGGTAGAAAAATTTTAAAAAGCTTTGCAAGTTACCATTAAAGGTGAAAAGCTCACCATTCGCATCCAATTCCTCCACTGCACTGTCAGGCTTGTCAGCAGATTCCTCCACTATCCCAGCATCAATGCAGGACACTACTCGATGGTTAGATGTCGTTCCAGGTTCAGTCCTTGCTGGGGGCTCAGGGTGAGGCCTCCGGCTCTCCTCTTTCCTATACCCAAAGTCTTTGTGCGGAGACTTCCTAGACTTGGCAGGATTCTCTGACTCCTCCTCCTCGTCAGAGCCACACACAGAAATAAACTCCTCACTTCCAGAGAAAAGCTCAGAGTCAGATTCCTCTTCTGAGCGGCTGTCCTGTTTGACCTGGGAGGAATCAAAATGCGTCTCCTGCAGGGAGGCCCTGATGGCAGCTTCCAGTTGGCTATCCTCACTTGCATCAATGAGGCTCTCCTGTTTGATGCAGTCAGAACACAGAAATGAAAGAGAAAATATAACTAAGCAAAATATTTTAACAGTGTATATCCAGGAATTAGAACACTTCAACCAAGGGCTCTCAGGTGACATCTGAGGAGAGCGTAATGATTAACGGTATGGCAGCCAGCTGCTCTACAATTTTAAAGCCCTTAAGTATTTCTCTTTTTTGAGAAACACTTAAATTTTCCAAAAGTGACATCTCCCCCTCCCCCACAGAATCTGGAGCAATGATGAACGTGGAGTACTGTCTAACCCAATGGTTCCCAAACCTTGATCACGTGGTGGATCACCTGCTCTCTTCCAAATACCGTCTTGATTTCCATGTGGCAGCTACAGTATTTGTCTGCATGGAAAGTACTAAGAGGTCTATAATAAAGAGGCAAGTTGAAATAAACTCCCTTTAATGTGATCTGTGCAGCTGCTGGATGACTCTTCCCCTCTCCCAGGGCACGAGAGTAGACAGCTTCACATTTTCCTTATTTGCCGACCTAGCCTTTTGAAATCACTTAGCAATTTGGCCTGGTCCCCTGCTTGCAACTCCTTCAATTTATCAACTGCAAATTTGATCACTGCTTAATTTATATTGAAGAATGACTCAAAAGACACATATGAAGCCACTGCCCAAGGTACAGTAAGGTGCTTGGGTTTTTGTTTTAGATTAGTTGCTCAAAAAAAGGACACTTCAAGAATCCACATCTGGAGTACGATTAGCAGGAAACAGAATTGCTTAAAGAGCAACAGAAGTTTACTCATTCTGAAAGAGGCAATGCTGAAGCAATTCTATTGAGATTAACTAATCTAAATATGAAATTATGGCTTCTACACCTTTCATGGATTAACTCCAGTACTGAAATCTGTAGCAGTTCACTGTAAGTTATTTTGCATAACATTCAAATCATGAGTATTTTAAAAAAGCTTCCTTTTAGGATTACTGTATTCTAGAAAACTGTATAAGTCAACCAGGTGTTGGGGAGAAAAAGCACTAGTGACTAATACCTGTACTTTTCTCTAGCCTTTATTTTCGATGCATCCTTCCAAGATACCAACTCTACCAGTTAGTTCTTATTTTATTTGGAGTTGTGGAGCCAAGAGATTAGGGATACCACAGATGGTGGAATACCTAACTATAGAGCAAAGAGTAAACATTTCTCCCAAATAAAGAACATTTAACTTATAGTATACCTTTTCTAATCTTTACACCTCAAAATTCACATCAAAGTTTCTTATTTCTACTCAGCAATTTTAACAGCAGAGTTCTGTAGTGAAAGTTCACATTACTAGGACTATTATATTTGTAACCAACACTACAGTTTATGTCAGTGGCTCTCAGCCTATGGCCTGGGGGTCAAAAATGGCCAATGGGGACTTTCAAAATGGCTCGTCGGCTCCCCTCCCCCTGGCTGCAAAAGGGAGCCACCACCTAAGGACTCAAGCAGAGTGTGTTGCTGCGGGGCTACAAGACAGGTGCAGGCTTCTTGCTACAGCCAAGGGGACGGGAGATCAGTGCTCCCCTCCCCCGGTTGTTGCAGGGTGCATGGCAAAGTGCTCCTCTAGGGTCCACAGGCACTGAGATCCCTGCTGGAGCCAGAGAGAAGGGAGCACTGATTTCCTACTCCCCTGGCTGTGGAAGGGAGCCACTGCCTAGGGACCCAGTTGGAGCACATAAGGATGCAGGACGTGTGCAGTTTCCCTGCTGCAGCCAGGGGACAGGAGATCAGCAAGGAGGAAGCCTGCTATTTGAACTTCTTCTATCTGGCTGAAGTGAAAGGGGAGGGGGTGGTGTTGAAGGAGCAACCAGAACCTACCATGCTTGAGGACGGGCAGGACTCTAAAAACAAAACAAAACACTGCCTTACAGTTTGGCCTGCACTTAGCAGGCCACCCACCATGATTTAGATGCCAGGCCATGTGCTTCAGTGTGTAGTGACAGTCACTCATCTACACTAGTGCTTTGTCTGTGAGTGTGACATATTGAGAGAAATTTGTAGGTATAAAATAGTGAATGTAAAAATAAGCACAGTGGCATCAAAACGTTTACTTTAAATATGCAGCGATTTGTCGTCCTTAATGGTGAGTATGTCAATACATTTTTTATGAGCTGATAGACTGATGGCCCTTCACAACTGTAAAAATCAGATTTGTGGCCCTCAAGCCAAAAACGCTGGGAACCACTGGATTATGCAGTATCGCACAAAACAAAACCAGATTAAAAAGGTGAGAAAGTACATTCGCTGATGCATCATCTGCATTTTTTGTGATTTTACCCACTTGCTAATTCACACAACTCTATTTGTATTTCCCATTCAGCGGGGTGAGAGGTTCTACTGGACCAGATGCAAATGTGCTGAGTTTTCCTTTTTCCCGCCTCCCTACCCCACAAGGCTTCATACTTACAGATCGGGAACATTTTTGGGGAGGGCTGGTAGAATGTCCATCTAGTTGCCCATGCTCTCCCAGGAAACCAGTCACTTGGTCCAAGAAAGAAGTTACATCCAGTTGGTGCCACTCCACTAATTTCTGGCCTATGGAACACATAGGAACATGGGACCTAATTTCACTGAGGAGGACCCTCAAGAGATTTTTGCTTAGCTACTAGGAGCATAAAACAAATTTATCTTAAAGCACATAATGCTTATTAGTTTTTATAAAGCTCCATTTTTGTTTTGCAAAATTGATGAGGTGATAAGGAGGCACGTGTGGATTTATGGAGGACCCTACTTTTAGCATTAAAAAAGATAAGCAGTTTCCTTTTCTCCAAAGCTTTCAAATCTTCTAGAATGCCTGATTTCAGGCTCTGCCAAGCTAGAGGTACAAGCCTGTCTCCACTTAATAGTGCACATCACTAGAGAAGTAATGCCTTCTTTCCTATATGCAAGAATGTATGCATGCCACACACAGTGAGTGGAACGTTAAAATGCAAGTTTGGAGAAAATAATTTCATAGCTAAAATTTCTTCAAGTTGCATAACTCAGCCCTCTTGCCTGGATGGCTCTCACATCACAGTAAGTTAATCTTATGGAGAGAAGCCTCACACACTACAAAAATAATTTGTTTTCTACCTACAAAAAGAATAAAGGGGATGATTACAAGGCTGGAGAAGCAAAAGTAGCTTGGACTTGACTTTATATAGCAGAAGATTAACTAGAACAACCCTAATACAATTGCAAGCTCTTTCTTAAGCTTACAGTGAAAAAGGCCAGTGAAGGGAAGGGAGCAGGTACCAGAATCTGGTTTTCCTATAGCCACATCCTAAGTGACTAGTTCTAAACAGAAGAAAAGTTTGGAATTCTCAAAGGGCTGCAGCCCACCGAGAACAAAGACTTCTAAGTCAACTGCAATACAATCCCTTTGGAAGGAACATTAGAGAGAAGGAACTGCTAGAACCAAAACCTTAGTATGTAAAAGTCAGGCACATTATTTTAACCTGAGTTTCAGTAAGGCAGGGATTATTTTATTGTTATCAAGCAGTAAGAAATCTCTGTCAGCACTGATTACAGAAGCCAATAATTCAGCATCAGGAAGCTGAGAAACAGAATCAGTTTTCTAGTAGTGATTTTGGGGGAAGGAAAAAGAATCTGAAGATTCCTTGGGAACCTACAAAAACAGTAGGTTCATTTTGTTCAGCATTCCAAAAAAGGTCAAAGCCAATAAACCAATTAATTATATCAAAGCTTGCATGGATGTTTGAAAATTAAGATGCAACTAAAATAATCATTTGTGAGCCTCCTGGTGGTGACTAACATGTTACTGTGACATGAACTTGTGGTTTGCAGTGCTGTAGCCGTGCTGGACCCAGGATATTAGAAAGACAAGATGGGTGAGGTAGTATTTTTTTTAATTGGACCAACTTCTGTTGGTGAAATAGACAAGCTTTCCAGCTACACAGAGCTCTTCTTCAGCTCAGTTTGCAGGTCATTTGATGTCAGTTTGGGGACTAAGACCCTAAAAGTAAAAAACCATCTTCAGATTTGCATTGTTCAAGCAGACAAAAATGAAAATAGTAAACAAAAATGACCACTAGTAAGTGAACAGATTTATAAAATTATTTCCTTTTTAATAGTCTAAGGTGTTTTTAATACCACAAGAAATATTTGTTTAACACATGGTTTAAATTGGCTCTTTAAAGGGCACTTCAAAGCCAGTTCGTGATTTGACCATGAGGTAGTACCAATTTTGTTTTCCAAATGGACAGATCAAGTTAGCAAGCTAAAGTGAAATCAAGTGTCACTACACACTTTGTGCAGAACTTGGGTTTTTAGTCATTTAGTTCGTTAGAACTTTTAGTTCACATAATCTTTAACGGCTTCAATGCCTCTCAGAGAAAATGATGCTGTTTGGGTAGACATTTAGAATGTTACAAGATAATTTGCACATTTCAACCCATATTAACTAGCACTGCCAAAAACAAGTAGAACCAAACATTCCAGACTACAATCATAAACCTGTCTGAAGATCATATGTATTGTATTTTATCTTACCTGTCCTGGGATCCAAGATGGAGACATAAGGGAAATCTGCTAGTTTATAAAACTGTATGTATCTCTGCCCTTCCTCACTGTCATGGTATACCTACAGAACAACACATTTAAAAAAAGTTTATGTCTCAAAACTACAAAATTTGTCTTTATTTTACCGTGTACTCTACACTTCGTATGTACACAACTCCCATTAACTTCTCCAAACATTAGTACGTGAATTTAGTTACTGTAGAAAGGTCATAGAACAAAAAAAAGGTCTAGTTTTGAACTAAACATGTTTTTTTTAAACTATTGTTTTAATACATAATCTCAGATTACTGAAATGAGTAAATCCACAATTCAATTTTTCATGGCAGTTCTTAGAGAGCACTGAGTTTTATTTTTTTAAACTCCAAGAGGCTTGTTTTTGTTGTCCCACTCTCATCAAGTCATACCTCTAACTGACTAGATGATGGGTCTATTAGTCTCTCACCTGCCAAAAAATGAAATGCTCCCGGATAATGCTCTTCACGGCCTCATTGCTCCAGACATCACGGTTGAGACACTGGCATGCAAAGTCTTGCACATTCTGGATGTTAATCATGAGCCATTTATTCTGCATCTGACCACACTCTTTGGCCTGCAAGCAGAAAAAGACTACATTAGATAAAAATAAAAGGCTAGACAGAAACAATGCCAGCAATGATGGGTTCTATTAGTGCATCAGGCTTCACCAAAACACCTTCACAGTAGAAAGGATGATCAGGACTAGCAAAAGGCATCCTCAACACCTGACAAACGGAGGACAGGGCTAGAAGACCTGCTTAACTGCAGTTCAAATTGGCTACATTTATAAAAAGGCACACTTTGGTGAACAAACCAAGCACAGGAGGGCGGGGAGAGGAAGCAATTTGTAAAGCAAACACTGAAAGTGGAAAAAATTCTGAATTAAGCACTTGTTCAGAGAAAACAGAGTGGAGTGAGACACATCTGATAGCAGAGGAAAGAATTGGTTACTCAAAAGGAAAATCTGTGGACCCTTTTTCTATGTAAATAGGCTACCTCTACTGATTGGGGACTTATATTTATACAACAGCCCTCTTCTTCACTCTTCATTTTTTCTAGATTTTGTGTCGTTAAACTTAATTTTGGTGTGACTGCCAAATTAGGAGTCGTTTTCTGATGCTCATTCAGACTGCAAGTGGAGGGGAAGATGGGAGGGTTTGAAGTTGCAGGAAGAGATCTTACTGGTTTGAGTCACAAAGCTGGCATTGTCTGATTGGTTGGTTGCAAGTTAATGGTAGGAGTTTGATCAAGAATGTAATTCTGATCGCTGAATTGTCATACCTGTTGAAAAAAAGAGGGCTATATCAAAAGTAGGAATGCTCATATCTCCAGGATAACTTGGAAATAGTGATGAACTTTCCTAAAAAGGAGATTTATTTATAGGAGTTTGCACTACCTGCATTACTAATGAAGGTGAAAAATAGCAAATGCAAGGGTTTAGGGTATTTCATCAGATTTTACTGTTTTCTTCAGAATTTAAGCTTTGAATTTTAGAATGAAGTTTCTAATCTTGTCTACCCACTCGTGTCAATGAAATTTAAATTTATAACTTCAGTATTACTATTTCAACACTAATACTTAAGATTTAATTGGCAATTCCATTAGGCCCTGTATATTTAAGGAAAGCTGGTTCAAGTTTACTTCTTGTACATGGGACCTCAGATTAAACATCCGAGTAGTAAAATTATTCTGCATGGTCAGGTGGCATATCAACTGTGGCCTAATTTTTCATTCACTTACAAGGCCATTATACAGGAATAAGGTGCACATAGAATATGTGAGTATTCTTGCATATTCACATAATAAGGACTTCCTCACAACATTCCCTGAGCACCTATTTAACAGAACAAGAATCTAAGTAAGTGGCCTGATTTTCCAATATGCTCACCAGCTCCAAAGGAGACAAGCCTTTTATTTAAGTACCTAAATATAGATTTGGAGATCTAATATTTGACATAGTGACTTGCCCAAGGCTCAGGGGGAAATCCCTATCAAAATGTATATTTAGACCTAAGACCCCCGGTCCAAGTCTTGCACTCTGATCCTCCATCCCAATTATACTGGATTAAAGGGACACCAACAAAGAAGTCTGTCTGCACAATTTCCCTCCTACTCTTGTTCCATTACACCTGAATTACTATAAATGAAAGATTCAGAGTGGGAAAAAGGTCTAATTTTTCTGCTTGTGTGTGTTTTTGACAGCATTTTGTGTAGTCAGTTTCACTCCTCTCCCATCTGAATATAGTCACTTTCCCCTTTAAAGTTTGTGAAAAAGAAAAACCCATTCAAAATATTTACAAAAATAAGTCCACAAAGATTATTACAGAGGCTTCGGGATAGACATAGTACCTGAATTACTGTAAACTCATTTTTTAAACTGATCAAATTTCATACTGCCTGTATCCTTTCAAGTAGAAAGACTTTTGCCACTACCTTTATTTATGGTATTAGACAAGCACTGGACTCTCAGAAATGATTCGCAATACCTGAATTTACTACAAAATTTGACTTGGTTCAATAGCAGCCACAACGTGCTTTAATACAATGAGTATTTCTGAATGACTCCATGTGTATTACTGAACTAACCAGAATTAGGTTCAAGTTTTATTTATTTACTTATTTACTGGGACCCCGTTGCGCCAGGTGCTGCACACACACACAGTCTGCTTCAAAGAGCTTGCAGTTTAGACACACGAGGGAAAAGAAACACAGGCCAAGGCTTGGCCAAAGTCACAGCAGGTCAGTAGCAAAGCCAGAAATAGAGCCCCCCCATTTCCTGATCCCAGTCTGTTGCCCTATCTACTGGACCATACTCCCTCTCCAAAGTATGAGAGAATATGACCAGATAATAACATTTACACATTTTAAAAGACAGGGTCTTCTCAGAGTTCTCTTGTTCTTGCTTGTAAGTGGTAGAGTGAAACAGCAGGAACCTGAATTAGTTGGTCCAAATAAGGGTCAGTCATATTTTCTGTTCCATTTACACCACACAGCACTATAGCTGTGTATCTATTTTTGTTAGAAACAGAAACTCATAATATTGAAGTATTGTCCTAAGCAGTTTACTATGGTCCCTGAAGTTACATCAGTACAAACTCACTGACTGATGGAGTTGTACAAAAGTAAATGAGAACCTAATTTGGCCATCAGAACCTTTATTACGTGTGAGAATGAACAAACCCAAACTTGGTTTAGTAGAACAAGACTGACAGTTGGAATACGTCTTTTTAACCTGAAAACTAACTATATTTCATATGGACACAGATACAACATTGAGCTCTAGAATACAATTTTTATTAAGCTTCTTCACAGAAGAAACACACTTTTAAGATTCAAATACACATTTTCCTCATTACAAGACAGAACCAGGTGCCACAAGCTAACTGCTTTACTCCCCCCCTCGCAAGAATGCACCTGTCTCCTGACCACCAGATTCCTAGCTATGCCAGCCCAACTCAGTTTTAACTTTTTTTGTTCCACACAGAAATCTACATTAAGGAAAAAGATAAGTTGCAAGGCTTAATATTTGTGAGTCAGGAAATCCCCAAAATTACATAAGCAATCTCAACTCTGCCTCCTTATGCGTGTGGTATGCAATGACAGTAATTATTTGATCACAGTTTCTCAAACACAGCACACACACTTTCTACAGTTTCAGAGATATTTCAGGGCCTAAACATGCAAGCTTAGTGCTTTCAGCACAAGCTTGTGGTGTGTGTGGAATTTCCTAGTTATTTAAAAGAAAAAGGGGGGTTCAAGCTGTTTAAGATAGCCTACTAATAACATGTCGCAATTCTGTGCCATGCACCTTTGGAGATCTGCAAGAAGGAATACCTTTCCTGTTTACTGCGAAGCCCTTTACCACAAACAAGAGGAGCTGTAGAGAGTCCACTCCTGTAAGCCTTTAGGTGCTAGTGTACAGCAAATCCCCCTATCACTTTAAAAGGTTTACAGAACTAAATCAGGGCTCTTACACAATCCTTGCACCAACCTATGTGCATTCCTCACAATACTTCACAACATATCTAAGTTAGCCACAGTCAGATAGCAATAAACCCTATGTAAAGTGTTCCAGGGCTGTCAAACAATTAAAAAAATTAATCATGATTAATCACAGTCTTAATCACACTGTTAATAATAGAATACCATTTATTTAAGTATTTGTGGATGTTTTCTACATTTTAAAATATATTGATTCAGTTACAACAACACAGAATACAGTGTACAGTGCTCCATTCTTTTTTTTTACAAAATTTGCAGTTAAAAAGATAAAAGAAATAGTATTTTTCAATTCACTTCATACACGTACTGTAGTGCAATCTTTTTATCATGAAAGTGCAACTTACAAATGTAGATTTTTGTGTTACATAAATGCATTCAAAAACAAAATGTAAAACTTTAGAGACTACAAGTCCACTCAGTCCTTCTTCTTAAGTCAATATGTGGCAGATATGCAAAACATTTGTATGCCTCTTCACGCTTCAACCACCATTCCAAGGAACAATGCTTCCTTGCTGATGATATCAAGTATAACCTAACTATCCAAAGCAGTGTGGTCTTACGCATGTTCATTTTCATCATCTGAGTCAGATGCCTCCAACAGATGGTTGATTTTCTTTTTTTGGTGATTTGAGTTCTGTAGTTTCTGCATCGGAGTGTTCTTCTTTTAAGACTTCTGACAGCATGACCTCATCCCTCTCAGATTTTAGAAGGCATTTTATATTCTTAAACCTTGGGTCAAGTGCTGTAGCTATCTTTAGAAATCTCACATTGGTACCTTCTTTGTGTTTTGTCAAATCTGCAGTGAAAGTGTTCTTAAATCGAACATGTGCTGGGTCGTCATCCAAGATTGTTCTAACACGGAATATATGGCAGAATGCAGGCAAAACCGAGCAGGGGACATACAATTCTCCCCCAAGGAGTTCAGTCACAAATTTAATTAATGTATTTTTTTTTAAACGAGTGTCTTCAGCATGGAAACGTCCTTTGAAACAGTTGCCAAAGCATGAAGGGGCACATAAATGCATATCTGGCATGTAAATACCTTGCAATGCCGGCTACACAAGTGCCATGCAAATGCCTGATCTCACTTTCAGGTGACATCGTAAATAGCAAGCAGGCAGCATTACCTCCCATAAATGTAAACGAACTTGTTTGTCTTAGCGATTGACTGAACAAGAAGTAGAACTGAGTGGACTTGTAGGCTCTAAAGTTTTAGATAACTCCATTCAAAAACAGAACAATGTAACAAAACAAAAAAACCCTCATTTGTAAATTACACTTTCACAATAAGGAGATTGAACTACAGAACTTTTATCAGGTGAATTGAAACATATTAGTAGTTCTGTTTTTTTTTTTTTAGTGCAAATATGTGTAATAAAAATAATATAGAGCGAGCACTGTACACTTCATTTGGTGTTATAATTGAAATCAATATATTTTAAAATGCAGAAAACCATAAAAAGTATTTATACTAAATTAAAATTGATATTCTATTACTGTTTAACAGTATGATTAAAACCGCCATTAATCATGATTAATTTTTTTAATCTAGTTAATTTGTTTTGAGTTAAATCGCTTGAGTTCACTGAGAGTAATTGACAGTCCTACTCATAACTTGATCAAAGACAAATCAATAATCACTGGCACATTCAAAGGCATTTTTCCTCAACAAAATGCCAGCGCCAAAATTGAACTTTCTATCCATAACAGTTTTGACTGGGGGTTGGGAGTGAAGGGCTAGTGAAAAAAGTTGCAATTTTAAAATTGTATTTATTTTTTTTTAATAATTAGAGAAGCTTTCTTTTCTCTTCCTTTACATGTATTTAAAAATGACAACTGGTTGTGACAGAAAACCTCAAAAAAGTTAAGTGAGTAAGTTAAGTTAAGTTGCAGGTGAAAACTAGATAATTTCAGCTCAAGATGAGCTACAAAAATCTGAATGATTGAAAATAAGAGATTTGAATAGAAAGGCTCATGCAACCTTAACTAGAGTGTATGCTGCCACTCCCACTATCATCTGTGTAAATGGCATGTACGCGAGTAGCTATGGCCCCTCCGGTGAAGAACTTAGAATCCAATACATGAACAAATGATCTAAATATTTATTTAAATAAGACAATGCCAAGATACGAGGGCATAAGCAGTCAAACATTTGTTCTTAGATATTTCTGGAGGCAATAACTTTGGCTTATAACCATTAGAATTGTCATATTAGGGTCACTAGAGTTCATAAATTTATCATTTAGTCAAGTTCACGGATGGGGGTTAGCTACTTGTGCCTGAGTTGTAATTAGCCAGAAATGAGTTTTGAGGAGGATCTAGAAGACTGTGGTACTCAAGAGGAAGGAGGTTGTCCCAAGCATAGAAGTAGCAGAAAAGAGCAGAACTGCAAGTGAAGATGACAAAGAACTTGGAAACGAGGATAGCGGTTAACTGATGGATAGGAGAGTGCTTTGGGAGCGGGGAAAAATGAGTTCCTTTAGGAGCCCTAGTCACCATCCAGGACATCACTGGGTTACAAGCTGTACAAACAGAACAAGGGAGACGGTCTGTGCCTCAGTAAGCTTACCATCATTACAACTGAGTTACTGGGACATCAGGTGAGATACCTGATGCAGTCACACTCGTAAAACTGAACAAAAAGGCAGAGGTCATAAGTGAGTGGAGGTGTACACTTGGAAGCAGTTACCTGTCCATGTGCTAGCTCCTCTACTGTCAAGAGTTCAGTGTATACAGGGAGAAGAGAAGAGCACTGAGGAACACTGGTGATGAAAGAGTACCCTATGAGACAGAAGAGCCAGGCAATTACCGAGCTCTGGAATTCTAGAGAGGGGGAGGAGCAAAGATGAGGGAGTGATCAAATGTCAAAGGCAGCAGACAGAGGATGAGATTGTGAAAGAGGGTCTTAGTCAAGACTAAGAAAGTAAACTTAATGAGAGCAGTTTCAACAGAGTGCAGGGATTAGAGAGGAGATTTGAGGTGAGCCAGCTGAGGCAACTGCAGCAGACTACCTGCTCAGGGAATTCAGGTACAAAAGCAAAGAGGGGAAAAGGATGGTAGTCAGAGGCACAACAAAAATACTATTTCTGTAGTAGTTTTGTGATAATTAAATGTTAGAGAGAAGTTTATCTAGGACAAAGTAAGCATTAAATTGTTAATAGGAGTTTTGTGTACAAAGACATCAAAAGATTGAAGACCCCTTTCACAGAAACAGACTAATCACAATAATTTCTCCAAACTCAGCAGCTGAGAATCAAACCTTTGTGATCCTGTACCTTCTAGCTCTGACCTGTCAGGAGACTGAGTTCTAACACAAGTGTTTCTAACACCACATAAACTGACCTGAAAAAATGAAATGTGACATCAAACTTAAAACATAGCCTTTAATTTATTTAAAGTTCGAGCCTAACTGCAGAAACTCTGCACTATTGAACTTCTTTATTTTAGGAAGCTACATAATAGCGTTAATTGTCAATAGGGTTATCAACTGAAAATGTTAAAGCAAATACACTGTTGTATCCAGTGACATCCAAGTTATGTGGCTGGTGTCTGAGATTATTAAAATTAGCAGTCTGTGACCCCAAGACAACATATTTGATCTGGGAAGACTGTTTCCTTCCCCCCTATGCTTCTGCACAGAAAGAACAACATCATGCTTCTGCACAGAAATCCTGTACCTAGAGCACCTGTACATAAACACTTTATCCACAGCACCTCTCCTGAATTTAACTGACTAGGATTCTTACATCCTAGTCAGCTTCATTTATGCACAGAAATTGCACCACCAGCATCTGCTCAATTTCACATTTAAAAAAAAAAAGGAAGAGAGAGAATGGGCCAGGGTAGACAACAGTAGATAACAAGCTCAACCTTTTTAGAAGTCAGTCTCTAGTTGTTAAGGAGATCAGTCCTATACAACTCATTAAATTACTTCCACATGCAAGATGCTGGCTTCCAATATTTAGAAGTAGAGGGTTTGTTTTCTTTTAACTTACTGTACAGTCATGCTACAAATTAATTTAAACATGCATGTTGATGTAGGGCTTACAAGCTGTGCCCGATTAACACACAGGTAGTCTTACTGAAAGACGGGTACCTACCGTTTCAAAGCTGCCTTTGTGCATCAGATCGATGGGAGGCCTGAAGAGGTCTGCAAGGGTAGTGAGTTTCTTATCTATTGCACCTCCATTCCGCAGTTCCTGCTCCTGTCGAACTGTACAGCCCCGGGAGAACAGGAGTTGAATTAGACAAAACACTCACAACAGTGCGCTATACTGCCTTCGTCCCATCTCCTACACACAAACTCACCTGTTCAAGTCATGTTACAAGGTTACAAAGTCCAAATATCAAGATTTTTTTCAAGCTAGGAGCCTAAAGTCAGGATCCTAAATTCATAACAAGGCACCAAACTGCCAGTTTTCTGAAGTGCTGAACACAGCTCTCATTGATTTAAACATATTCTGATTTGTAAAATGTACACATTAGGGGGATCTGTTATACACCCGATGCTTTTGAAAAGTCAGGCCCCTTATTTTGGTGCCCAGATATGGATTTAAGAGTCTAACTTTAGGCTTCTCTTTTATAAATATGGACATACATCCAAAAATATTTCTATTTTGATTTTTCACCTGTTCCCTCACCTTCAAAAACATCAAAGGACCACCTTGACAGACTCAGATAAAGAGAATATTCTTTGAAACTCACATTTAACATCAAATCCTTCCACTGATCGACTTAGTTATTGCAACCTCTAATGTCAGAGGTTTTCCCATTCTTTCTATACTGTATACATCTTGAGACACAGAATGTCTTGTGGACACCACCTCTCCCATTCATGACCATGGAGACTATAGGATCATGGATGGGAAGGGAAGGGTAAAGTCTTTGGGGGCAATTACAGCAACTGCTTACCTAAAAAAGCAAATGCACACAGTATTTTATGCAGTTTAGCAGCTGGAAATGGGGAGCCAGTGCCATGTGGTCAGCCAGCTCTCTACTAGTCACAAGCAAGTGGGCAGTGGCCCAGAGTATAGAAGCCTCCTGAATCTGTAAATATCACTATCTGCAGCTCTTGGAAACAAGTCCACAAACATTAAAGGCCAGATTAGTGTCCGACTTTAACTATTAAGTTTCCAGCTTTCATTTAGGTGAAAAAGCTTTTGGTGGATTCATGTATTTTTAATTTAATTTTATTAAGTTAGATGAGAGATGAATGTGTAACTGGATCATAAATCCTCGCTCAAGAGCTATTAACGGTACGGTGGAATGTTTCCAGTTTCTTAAACATTGGTACAGTTATATGAAAGAATTAAACATTGCCTGTAATATTAATCACTTTTCGTAACACACAACATAGTAATGGACAAAAGGTCGTGTGTTCCATCTGACCATACTGGTGATCATGGAGACGTTGATTACACTTTGTATGCACCAACATGGGCCATTTCACTTTGGGTTACTGTAAGGATGTGTCAAAAAAACATTTTGGAACATCTTCCTTTGTGGAAACAGAGTAATAAAACCCTAAATTCTATTGTATTTAGTTAATCTACCACTTCCCAGGAAATTACTAAACTTTAACAAGACTCCTCAGTTTGTACATCTTTTATTAATATAGTTTAAAGAGTGGTACTCAACCAAGGGTACACATACCCCTGGGGGTACGCAGAAGTCTTTTGGGGGTACATCAACTCATCCAGGTATTTGCCTAGTTTTACAACAGGCTATATAAAAACCACTAGCGAAGTCAATAAAAAATAAATTTCATAGACAATGACTTATTTATACCACTGTATGTACTTACATTTCAGTGTATAGTATAATATTTCTATTCCAATTGATTTATTTTATAATTATATGGTAAAAAAAGAGAAATTAAGCAATGTTTCAATAATAGTGTACTGTGACATTTGTATTTTTATGTCTGATTTTGTAAGCAAGTAGCTTTTAAGTGAGGTGAAACTTGGGGGTATGCAAGACAAATCAGACTCCTGAAAGGAGTACTGTAGTCTGGAAAGATTGAAAGCCACTGGTTTAAAGCACACGGTCTGAGATCAGGCATGAAAGTCAGAAAATGCGGTTGTACAGCAGGATATAGGTTATTCACACAGAAGCCAATAACACTACCTTTAAATAGGTTGATTATTACTGAAGAGTCTGACTGGGACCCTTTGAGCGATGCCAGTAGAAGATCGTCAGCTTTTCGTTCTGTGTTTGTACAGTGCCTTGCACAAAGGGATCCTGCTCCATGACTAGGGCGCTCAGGGACTACAGTAATGCAAATGACTATAAAAGTTATTACGTTTGCATTTATCACAGATGCTAAAGGAGTCATTTTTTGAAACTTCATGATTTAGAAGTTTCTCTATTCCTTTTATCATTTGGAGATTTTGCATGTGGGTGGGTGGATGTAATGATAAATGGCTAAACAAATTCACCGAGAACTCTGCGCGCTGCCAAATAAAACTCAGGGCTAATTTGAAGACTAACAAGAGTGCACACACAGCAACAGTGGCCAAACAAAAGACCAGATTACTGAATGAGAGCTTTAATTCCTCCACGGTTCTTGAGTTCTCCCACCACCAAGAGAAAAAATGGTTTTGAATAGCTATACTGGGTTATCAAATCTGTTCTGGTATGGCAAGTACTTTACTCCAATACCGCCACAGAACAAGCACAGTTTTATTTATAAGATTGGAAGATGTATTTGGGACACAAAAAAGGCCAACAATATCAGCTAAGATTCATATTTCCATGACATGGCGTTTTCATCATAATCACCTCACAACTATCTAAGATTGCCATGATTAAAAAAAGCAGTCCTCAGTGGGACACTAGCATCTTTGGGAAGACAAGTGCAATTAATAAATATATAGATCTTTAATTATAAAAGTAGTAATGGTACCACTACAATTAGAGATTAATAAAGTAGTTTTAGAACAGAATATTGCCTACTGAATAGGAAATTCCAATTTCATTTAAAGTTAAAACTGTTTGATGATGCAGCCAACAATCACGGCCAATAGCAGCTGACTCTGTTCATTCCACCCACAAAGTTACACAATAAACTAGAAACCCCACCACAATGAACCACAGATACTTACTGGTTTCTGTTTGAAAATCCCGAAAACCATCAAATATTGAACGGGCAGGTCTGCGTCGTTTAGGAGCTTTAAAAAAATATATAGATATATTTATTTATTTATTTATTTATTTAAGATGTAATTTCAAAGCTGGAATGTCAAAGAATTACTTCTGAATGATGGCTTACCACAAGTTTGTGATGCAAGAGAGTGAATACCCAAAGCGTATATATATGGGAAGGTGTAAGGTCATTGGGAAAGGGTGGGAGAAAACTAGAATAACCATTTTAAATATCACCACATTTTACTTTAGGATATCACTCAACAGTAAGTCTTTCCTCAAAGCAATTCCAAGTTGCTGATGAAGGCAGGTAAAATGCTAGGATTCCCATTTCTGATATGCTTGCACGTACCCATGCCGATTGCCTTGATGCCATATGGCCCAATATAGTATTTAATGAAATAATTCTTACCATACTGAACCCCTAACATACAATAGGAACCCACTTTAGAAAAACTATGTACTGCATCAGTAATTATGGAAAAAGCCGTAGGAAAACAGTTACTCCCAGGGTTCTCCAATTCAGTTTTTTATGGCCACTCACCCACACCATCTTCCTGGCTGTTGGGTGGCGTGGGCAATAGCAAGATTCTTCCTTTTAAATCCAGGTATCACCCTATCCCCAAGTAAGCCCCTCAAGGAGGTCTATGCAGTTGCCTCTGGGCACAAAGGGAGAGGCAGAGATATTGTTCCAATTCTCTGGGCAATTAACCGACACAGACCTCTGTAATAGCCGGATAAAGGTCTGGGCTGAAGTCATGTGGCATTGCTATCTATACCTGCTGTGCCCAAGCACTCCTGATAGGGCCACGACAAGACACAGAGAGAGATTAATTACAAGTTTTCCTCTGCCTAGGAACTGTCACTTCTAACAATTAAGACAGGAACAAAATGGTCTGAAGACTATTTTCAAAGTAAATTCAGTTACAGGAGATGCGCAAACACTCAAAGTAAATAGAAAGAGGCCACTATACAAATTAAACTTAATTAAAGCCTGTTTTTTAAAAATGTATTTGAAGGCAGACTGACTGGTTGAACTAATGGGTATTTCTCATTTCAAATAATTATGGAAAAAGTTATAATTTTTCTGGCCCCCAAGTGATCTGCTTTGTACATTATAATCAAAATTTTCAGACTTGGGTGCCTCAATATGAACTTAGGAGTTAAGTATGGAACACTCATAAGTCCCACACAAACCAATGTGTGCTACAAGCGCTCAGCATTGGTGAAAAATTACGTGCCCATATTTACGTACTTATGTATGACGTTAGGAGCCTGAGATTAGGCATGATTTTTTTGCTTCTGTCTTCACAGACAAGGTCAGCTCCCAGACTGCTGTACTGGGCATCACAGAATGGGGAGGAGGTTAGCACCCCTCAATAGTGAAAGAACAGGTTCAGGACTGTTCAGAAAAGCTGAACATGCACAAGTCCGTGAGGCTGGATGCAATGCATCCAAGGGTGCTGAGGGAGTTGAATGATGTGACTGCAGAGCCATTGGCCATTACTTTTGAAAACTCACGGCGACTGGAGGAGGAGGACTGGAAAAAGGCAAATATACTGCCCATCTTCAAAAAAGAGAAAAGAAGGAAGATCCGGGGAGCTACAGACCAGTCAGCCTCCTCAGTCCCTGGAAAAATCATGGAGCAGGTCCTTAAGTAATCCATTTTGAGACACTTGGAAGAGAGGAAGGCGATCAGGAACGGTCAGCATGGATTCACCAAAGGCAAGTCATGACTGACCAACCTGATTGCCTTCTATGATGAGATGACTGGCTCTGTGGATATGGGGAAAGCAGTGGATGTGATATTTTGACTTTAGCAAAGCTTTTTATACGGTCTCACACAGTATTCTTATGAGCAAGACACAGAAGTAAGGGTGGATGAATGGACTGTAAGGTGAATAGCTGGCTAGATCATCGGGCTCGAGGGGTAGCGATCAACAGCTTCATGTATAATTGGCAGCCAGTAACAAGTGGAGTGTCCAAGGGGTTGGTGCTGGGGCCAGTTTTGTTCAACAACTTCATTAATGATCTAGAGGATGGGGTGGATTGCACCCTCAGGAAGTTCACGGATGACATTAAGATGGGTGAAGTAGTATCTACACTGGAGAGTAGGGATAGGATACAGAGTGACCTAGACAAATTGAAGGATTAGGCCAAAAGAAATCGGATGAGATTGAACAGACAAGTGCAGAGTTCTGCACTTAGGGTGGAAGAAACACATGCACCGCTACAGATTGGGGATCAATTGATTAGGCAGCAATTCTGCAGAAAAGGACCTAGTGGTTACAGTCAACAAAAAGCTGGATATGAGTCAACAGTGTGCCCTTATTGCCAAGAAGGCTAATGGCATATTGGGCTGCATTAGAAGGAGCACTGCCAGCATGATCAAGGGAAGTGATTATTCCTCTCTATTCGGCATTGGTGAGGCCACATTTGGAGCATTGTGTCCAGTTTTGGGCCCCCACTAAAGAACGGATGTGGACAATTGGAGAGAGTCTAGCAGAAGGCAACAAAAATGATTAGGGGACTGGAGCCCATGACTTATGAGGAGACGCTGAAGGAACTGGGCTTGTTTAGTCTGCAGAAGAGAAGAGTGAGAGGGGATTTGATAGCAGCCTTCAATTACCTGAAGTGAGGTTCCAGGGACGATGGAACTAGGCTGATCTCAGATGACAGAACAAGGAGCAACGGTCTCAAGTTGTAGTGGGCGAGGTCTAAATTGGATATTAGGAATAAGTTTTTCACTAGGAGGGTGATGAAGCACTGGAATGGGTTACCTAGGGAGGTGGTGGAATCTCCATCCTTATAGGTTTTTAAGACCAGGCTTGATAAAGCCATGGCTGGGATGTTTTAGTGGGGTTAGTCCTGCTTTGAGCAAGGGGTTGGACTAGATGACCTTCTGAGGTCCCTTCCAACTCTAATAGTCTATGATTGTATGCAAGTCTGAAAACGTTGTCCTATATTTTTACGTTTCTCTGGAATGTAATTGAATAGTTGGCTATGTGGATTGTGGTATTTCTGTTTCAGGCAATTATTTAAGTATCTCATTCTCAAGAGATGCTGCCTTCAACAAACAACCAGATAAAATTCAAATCCAAATATCCTTATACCTAAACCAAGTTCCTTAGAGCAAGGACATTTTTTTGCTACGTATCTGTACGGTGCCTAGAGCAATGGGAACCTTTATCAGGGCTCCCATGGATTAACAGAATATAAACAGCTACCTCTTTGTATAAGATCAATATTTTAACTAGCAGGAAAGTGATGTTCTTATTAGCCTCTCTCTTTAAAAAAGGGAAAAAAAGACAACGTTGCAAAAGCAAAAGATAAAACCATCTTGTACTTAAAGAAAACACAAAACAAAAACCACAAGCTGCATCTTATTCTCCAAAGGAAAAAATGAGATGAAACAACCATCATCAGTAACAAATGGAAAAAGCTGCCATTACCACCTAAAACAAATTCATACAGGATCCATACTTTGCACTGTGCCAAGTATACAATTACTAGGGCTTGTGCATTACACAGCAATGCCCACTGCATACACACCTCTGCCTGTAGATCGCCCAGGGATCTCCCCCTCAGAAACCTTCTACTTTCTAAGTCCCCCCAATTATATTTCTGCAGTAGATAAGTACGTTCAGATAATTCAATATATTCAATACGAAGCCAAACTAAAATAATCAAATATTTTTATTTAACATTTATTTTATTAATAGTTTGTCTTCTTACTTCTAGTTTGACTTCTAACTTCATTTTTAACTCTCCTATCTCCCTTATGACTCCAGTCCTCCTGAATCTTCACCAATTCTTCTTCCCTTCATCACCAGTCACTCTGTCCTTCGACCCTACCACTTTACACATCTCTAATTTGGGAGAAGTATCTTCTAGTCTTGTTCCTGGACCATTGTATTCAACCAGTAAAAAGGAGTATTTTAGCATAGCTTATTGGGTGCTGCCTCAGATAAATGGCATATGAAGCAAACTGCACTTCCAGTGATGGAAGATATTTCAAAGTGTGCCATCATGTCCTATGACTACAGAGTTATTGTAGAGAACAGCTGCAAGAAACAGTGACAGATTTAATTTCTCAGGCTTGGTCTACACTCCAGACTTACGTTAGTTAACTACATCACGGTTATACCAACTGAACTCCTTGTGTAGACAGCACTGTGTTGACCAGGGAGGCGGGAAGGGGGAGGAGAGGAAAGGGCCTTCTCCCATTGACATAGCTTTTGCCTCTCAGGGATCACTGCAGCACCACTGAAGCACTGTATGCTTAGACAAGCCCTCAATCAGATATAATTTTTCTTTTGTCACCCAATCATGTAGGAAGCAACAAACAAAAACACAGTCTTACCTCCAAACAAGGGCTCTGGCTCTACCAAAATTTCCTGCTTTTGTGGAATTGGAGCTCGTACTTCATCTCTACCAAGAGGAAAAAATAACCCGTTAATGACAGAGGGATGTGCTGGGTATTGTATAAGCAAAGACCAGCAGTTCCTGCCCCATGGATCTTGCAGCTTGATTGAGACACAGCAATACAGATGCATGATACTTAGATCAAGAAGTAAGGATGTTGTACACACTTTTAATTGTTTCACAATTCAAGTGGATCAAAGGCTCCACAGAGGAAGCGAATGTTTAAGAGATCTGAACTAATAGAGGTTCCTTGACACATAAGAGGTTTTACAGAAGGTGTCACAGACTACAGACTACAACCCTACGTAATGCAGAGAGAAATGCTTTATTTGTTTTACCAATCAATCACTTTACAGTCTCCTAGGCACTGTGTTTGAAGTACAGGAGATGGACTGCCTGGCTCTTGAATGGAGTCAACGTTACCAAATTTATTCCAACAATAGAACTTCTAGATTTCAACTTATAGTGGTATAGAAGTCCTGAGTCACAAAGAATCGGACTAGAAATAAGGCCTCCATACTGACGAGTACTGATTTTTAGCTTTAGTACCTACTACCTGCCAAAGGCAACTGGAAAAAAGGTACAGTATTTAGCATTGTCTAGAAGTGTTGGCACCACTCTTCATAATTATTCCCACCCTGGCCTTTCATGCACAACGGGGGTGCCAATTAATGTCAACTGCTGTTGTGGATTTTATGGTGGGACACAAGCCCCCTAGCAACTGGGCAGAGACCACCAGCTCATTTCTTTAAGACCAAACACCTAGTTACTTTTTAGCCACTAATTCAATTAGACTAAGTGCAAAGCAGCAATGTGGAGGTGAAAGTAATTTTCATTAGCACCACATATACCTTCACTGAACTTCTGCATCTCTTGAAAACAGCATTCAGTTAGTATGGCTTGTAACCAATATCTCTGTTAGGTAGGCAAATTATATCCAAAACTTACAGGTGAGGAAACTGAATCATAGTAAGATTTTTAAGGGCAGGGGACAGTTTCTTTTCTATAAGTTTGTAGAGCAATGATGATGTGCTAGCCTCTAGGCACACACTACTGTAACGTCAGCAGTGAGAACAGGTAATTTTCCTAAGACAAAATGAGAAACAAGCCCCAGGTCTCCTGACACCAAGTCCTGTGTTTCAGTCACAGGACCATTCTTACTACTAGATAAAAGTTTTACTAGATTGGTCTTACGAGAGCAGAGAAATGATCATAGTAACAGTGAAGTGACAGCAGGATAGCAGAGAAATGAACAGGCAACAGCAAAATAACTTTCCCATCTTTCCATCCTACCACTATTCAACACAGATTATTGATTCATGTGGACACATTCACACAAACGCATACTCGGTATGTGATCGGACAGTTGACACTGCAGCTGAACTGGTGCTGGGTTCCTCTGCTATGCCTCCACCATCCAGAAACATAGTGACAGCCATCTCTAGATTATTGTTGCATGCTTCAAGCATATGTTTCCCCACACTTTCACTGGCACCTATAATACCAAAGACAAAATTTAAAAAAAGGAGTATCAGAAAATAGTATCAAGAACCTGATCAAACAGGTGCTGGGAATAGCTCACAGGCAAGCTTGTTCTCTCAAAAAATTAGTAATTAGTAAGAATGCACAACTTATCTGGCTGTCACTTGCTTTGCATTGATAGTTTAGAAACCACCAGAAGAAACACTAATTTACACACCTTGCTTAGGGGGAAAAAAGGAGATGTGATTGAGAGACATCCACATTTTCATCCCCTTCCTTAAACAACCCAGAAATTTAGCAGAAGCCATTTAATCTTTTTTTGCTTTTTAACAGCTCTCAGACTTCTGTCCAACACAAAATTCAAAACATTAAGGTGCAATAATCCAGAAAGATGGTATTTTGTTTTATGTCTAACTCAACAATGTCTCATCACCCTACGGACAACTCAACATTAAGTCAGTAAGGAGTATCATGCTTTCAGTCAGTGTATGATCGATATTTATAGCAGAAAGGCTATGTTCCCTACATTAGCTATTATCTGACCAAGATACAGCATGAGCAAGTGAACTAGCAGATGCTCAATCCAGAAAAGATGGACATAACAATTGGTAGAAAGAAAAAACGGAGGAAGGTTTGTTTACATGTTGATACATGCCCAATTATTAAAATGGTTCCCAATGTCAGGATCTTACTGTACCCATTATTGTTCATGGATACTTAAGTAACAACAGTGACTGAGAGAACCACCTCCTTCTCCACGTCAAAAGACCCTTCTCCTCCAGAAAGAGCACCCAAAGTTAGTAAGGCTGTAGAAGCAACCTCACCGGTAGAATTTTATTTTCGCCTACAGTCTACCTGCCAGAGCATAAGTGTGAGCTCTTCATCCCACATAGAGACTGTGTTGTCATAGCCATGTTGGTCCTAGGATATTAGAGACACAAGATGAGTGAGATATCTTATACTGGACCATCTTCTGTTGGTGAAAGAGAAACTTCCGTGCTTACACAGAGCTCTTCTTCAGGTGACAGTAGGTGAAGGCAATTAGTGAGTTCCAGAGGCAGATTTCAATTGAGTTAGTCTTGGCAATAGCTTTTGTACTCATGATTAGTTTTTCCACTAGCTCAAGTGCCCAAATACCACAGGAATGATGAGAAGATTATGGTCTATAAACTCACAGTTGTAGTAAATTAAGCCACCTTGGCCTAAACCCACTTTACCTTGGTCACTCACCTGTATTTGGCATTACTAGGTTTTCTGGGAAGCTATCGTCAGAACAGCCCAGTCAGCAAGTGAAACAGAACAAGGACTGGCAAATGTATGGCTAACGTGACTTTGAATGGCCTACGGCTGCTATTACATTAAGTCACAGACAATGTCAGTTTGTCTGACAGAGCAACTTTCCAAAAACAACTTGCCAAGACAAATAGCATCAATCACGATAGTAGTCAACTCTATTTTGAGACCTTAATTAAAATGGTGAATAAATACAAAAGCAAATTAGTTACGGAAGACAACAAGATACAAGTATTGAAATTACATCTAATTTCTTTAAACTGTAATCACAATTTAATATAAAAAAGCCTCTAATTTTACTGCTGTGTTATCAGCAATGCTGGTTTATGCTTTCAAATGACCATATCAAGCTACAACTCCTGTATACATATATGTGCAGTCATTTGCTGCTGCAAGGACATAGCCATTTTCAGGTCTCTGCTATTCAAAATCTATCACTGGTTGTAGAAGACAAAAGTTGTCAAGACCCAGTGTCTGTACTGATCTTCTATAACTAATAAATGCTCTAAAACCAGCTTTACTTTCTTCACAAAATATTTAATGTTGCATCTGCCTTGAAATGAGCACTTCAAACACTGAAGTGTGAACAAAAAGGTCATCTAGTTTCATTGTATTTCATGTGTATTTTTTCAATTTCTTTCAACCACTCTTCTTGGAGAATGACAACAATTACAGTCCTCTATTTACCAATATACTGAAGGACTATTTGTCCTCATTCTTCATTAGCGGAGGGCAGTACAGCCATAAGATATTGTACTGTCTCCAAGAGCTTAAAAATGAATATTTGTGATTTACAAAGAACTGACTTACTAAGAAGACCCCAGTATACACACTACCAGGTATACCTGTCAATTTACTAGCTACTTAACATCTCCAACGTTGTTAACCCAGATTCTGAACCGATCATATCTGAATAGTCGAATGGATACACTCTGGAATTTACTTACTTGTAACATGAAATTTAGTAGTTCCACTTACTCCACCAGATTTTTGTATTTTGACAACCATATTTCCCTATCTTTTAAAACCCTTCCCTCCTCTGCAGTTGCCTGAAGACACACAAACCCATGCAGCTATAATGAAACTGACGATGCACAAGTTGTATCAAGCGCTGAGGTGAACCCAACGAAGAATGATCACTGGGAACAATCCAGTGCAATTCCTAAGAGCGGTGGGAAAACACTTCCAGGCACAAGGGCTCAGCGCACTAAGGGATTAGTTCCCACGGATCGCGTTACACCAGACCAGGCCCTCCAAGTAGCCAAGCCCACAGAGCCCCGGCGCAGCCGGAGGAGGAAGAGTGAGGATGCAGCTGCCCGTCTCTGTGGGGCGCAAGGAGCACCTGCGCCGGGATGGAGGGAAAGGCCGTGAGCATCTGACAGGGTCGGAGTGTCACCGCACAGCAGAGGGAGGTGCCCCGCCAGGCCCCGTTTCCCCACCTCCCGTTCCCTGGGGCACCTCCACCTCCCGCCAAAGGCTCCCCCCGCCCCGGGGCTCCCCCCCGCGCCCGCGGCTTTGCCGGGAGAGCGAGGCCCGGCCCGGCCCGGCCCCCGAAGGTCACCGCGAGGCGGGGCAGCCGCTGGCCCGGCCGCCTCAGGGGACCCCCCCTCCCCTCAGCCTCCGCCGCTCCGCGGGCGCAACCGGAGCCTCCCCGCGCGCCGGAAGGAGGCGGCCGCCGGGCGGGGCGGCTGCAGCGGGGCCCAGCTGGCCGGTGCTGCCCCTGCACCGCCTTCGCCCCCCGCGGTTGCGGCCACACTCCCGGCCCCCCCCGTCCAGCCCCCCCGGCTTCCGCGCGCCTCACCCGTGATGGCGGTGAACTGCTGGATTAACCCCTTCAGCGCCGAGGAGGCCGCAGAGCCCCCGTGCGCCGCCATCTTGCCGCTGCCGCCGCCGCCGAACAACAACACACCAGCCACCTGCCCCGGCCGCTGTGCGCAGGCGCAGAGCCGCCCGCGCCCCTTCCCCTCGCTCGCCGCCAGGGAGGCGCTTTCAATCTCAATGTCAAGCTTTATTGGAAGCCGCGGCCGCGGACAGAGGGGCGCCGGAGCGCCTAGGCGGGGTGCTCCGCCCACTTCCCCGCCCCTTCCGGGGCTGGGAGCCACCGTCCGGCCCCCTCCGCCCTGGGCAGAGCCCCGAGCCAAAGCGAGGCTGTACGACTGCCCCTCCCCCACCGCCCAGGCGCTCCCGGGGCAATGGCCCCAGCAGCTCCTGAGTCAGGCCCTGGCCTCGTAAGATCTGCTAGGGACTCGGGAGGGTTTAGAACAACCAAAACAGCGGGGGCCTTTTAATGTGCTGCCGCCAGCTGCTCCATTAGGGGCACGCACATTGCTGGGGCCAGGCTTCTGTGCAGCACAGCCTTCTTTGTTACTGCCTCCCCTCTTCACATGACTCCAGGAGCCGGGGCTTTAAGAAAAGCACCACCTGTTATGCCACTCATTGTGGATTAATGAGAGCTGGTTGCACTGTGTCAATAAGATGACCCTCCACCCCACATCTAGCTGCTTAGAGGCCATGGTTCCCTTTCTGTGCACAGGTTTCTACCACCACACCCCTGCTGCGTTTGCCACTAGGAAGGCAGCTATTAGGCTCCCCCCACCCCTTGGTTGCAGTGGTGGTGGATGGACTCCAGTGCCATTAGGATGGTCAGTCAGAACAGCAGGCAGATGAATGGGGTAATTCAACTATCTCCCCTGCTTCTTCTAGGTGCAGGTAGCTGTAACAGTACTCACACTAATTAAATTTAACATTGTGGGGGGGGACACCAAAGAAACCCACCATAGCAGCATTTTTTAACTTCAACTAGAGTAAGTACACAGAAATGAAGAAGCTAGTTAAACAGAAATTAAAAGGAACCGCTAGCAAGAGTGAAATGCCTGCAAGCTGCATGGAACCAACAAACAACGATGGAGATTCAAACTGAATATATGCACCACATTAAAAAACAAAACAACCAAAAAAATTGCCACCCTGGGTAAACAACAGAGTAAGAGAGATGATTAAAGGTGAACAGGCATCCTTTAAAAATAGGATCCTGCTGAGGAAAATAGAAAGGAGCATAAACTCTGGCAAATCAAGTGTAAAAGTGTAATAGGCAGGTCAAAAAAAAAAAGAATTTGAAGAGCAAATAGCAAAAGACACAAACAGTTAAATAAATAAATAAAATTGAAGTAAATCAGAAGCAGGAAGTCTGCCACTTAGAATTCACTAGATGATCAAGGCAGACAAAGCTGTTGGAGGAAGTTAAATGAATTCTTTGCATCAGTTTTCACTGCAGAAGATATGGAGAAATTCCTAAACCTAAGCCATTCTTTTACAGTGACAAATCTGAGGAACTGTCTCAAATTGTGTAATTTGTTCTTAAAAGCTTCGCTAGGTATGTTGGGGAAGAGTCAACATGGCTTTTGTAAAGAAAAATCATGCCTCACCAATCTATTAGAATTCTTTTAGGGGGTAAAAAAGCATGTGGACAAGGGTGATTCAGTAAATATAGTGTACTTAGACTTTAAGAAAACATTTGACAAGGTCTCACACTGAAGGCTCTTAAGCAAAGTAAGCAGTCATGATATGAAGGAATCATTTTTGGTTAAAAGACAGGAAACAAAAAGGTAGGAATAAATGGAAAGAGGTAAATAACAATCTGTAGTGGGACCTGTCCCGTTCAACATATTCATAAATGATCAGGAAAAGAGGGTAAACAGTGAGATGGCAAAGTTTGCAGATGATACCAAAATATCCAAGATAGTTTAGTCCAAAGCTGACTGTGATGAGTTACAAAGGATCTCATAAAATGGTGTGACTGATCAACAAAATGGCAGAGGAAATTCAATGCTGATAAATGCCAAGTAATGCACACTGGAAAACAATCCCAATTATACATGCAAAACTATGGGTTCAAAATTAGTTGTTACCACTCAAGAAAAAGATCTTGGAATCATCGTGGATAATACTCTGAAAACATCCATTCAAAGTGCAGCAGCAGTCAAAAAAGTTAATGTTAGAAACCATTAGGGATCAATAACAAGATAGAAAATATGTCACTATAAAAGTCCATGGTAAACCTACACTTTGAATACTGTATGCAATTGTGGTTGCCCCATCTCAAAAATATATTAGAATTGGAAAAAGTAGAGGGCAACAAAATGATTAGAGGTCTGGAACAGCTTTCATATGAGGATAGATTAAAAAGACCAGGACTGTTCATCTTAGAAAAGAAATGATTAAGGAGAGGGATATGACAGAGGTCTATAAAATCATGAATAGTATGGAGAAAGTGAATGTGTTATTTATTCTTTCACAAACACAAGAACCCCACATCACCCAATAAAATTAACAAACAGTAGGTTTAAAAACAAATATAAGGAAATACTTCTTCACACAATGCACAGTCAACCTGTGGAACTCCTTTTCAGGGGATGTGGCCAAAAGCATAACCAGGTTCAAACAAGAATTAGATACGTTCATGTTGGATAGGTCCATCAATGGCTATTAGTCAAGATGGTCAGAGACAACTCCATGCTCTGGGTGTCCCTAAACCTTTCATTAACAGAAGCTGGGACTGGTTGAAAAGGGATGGATCGCTCAATAGTTGCCATGGACTGTTCATTCCCTCTGAAGCATCTGACCCCAGCCACTGTTGGAAGACAGTATACTAGACTTGATGGATCACTGGTCTGATCCAGTATGGCCATTCTTATGTTAGTTACCCTCAGAGCAGTTCACACCTCTGAGAGCTATTGATCCAGGTTATTTGCAGATTCAGGTACACATCATTGGATAAGGGATGTTCAGCTCATGATTTGAAGTGTTTTTTTAATATTGTTTTAAACAACAATGAAATCTAAACCCGTCATTTCATCTTTAATGAAAGTTGAGATTTTGATGTCAGCACGACTCTAGCAACTAGGGCTTTAGGCAGGTATCTACAGGGCTATGATTTAGTGCTGCCCTTGGAGGTCCCAGGTCCATTGAAGCTGAAGGCCTCAAGCATAGACCTGCCTCACCACATGTATCGATGCTGAGACTCAGGCTTTGGGGGGAGTGCTCAAAACTTCCACATCTCAATAGGCCTACAAATTTTATCCAGGGCTACAAGGCACAGGTAGTATGAATGCAGTGGGTTCTGTAGATGGCGTAGGTGCTGAGAGGCATTGGGTTGAGAGGTGCTGCATATGTTGTGGGTGAGGCAGAAGATGGTAGTGTGGAACCTGTGGGTGGAGCAAGTGGTGTTACAAATGGCATGGGTGTTTTGGTGGTAGCTGGTGCTGTGAACAGCTTGACTGAAGGTTTTGTCTCTCTGAAAGTGACACTGAACTAGACGAGAGAAACAATAGTGAAATATGTTCTATCCATAGCAATCCGAAGGAGGCACTTCCTTTTGTCATGTAGCTTCCTTTAATAATAGGAGTTTTTAAAATTTTCAGTGAGAACTACATCTCACTAGAGCAACTGTTTCATGGACACCTTCACCTTCCATGTAAGATGCTTGCATCAACTACTATAATTGTTTACTTTGGGAAGTATTTTGTGTGTTTGTATTTGTCTTTTAATGAAATTTGGCAAAAGGCTTCAAAAAGAATTAGAACTGCATGGCAAGCCTGCTCACAGAAAGCTTTGAAAACAAATGCTTTAACATTAATGGATCAGTCTCCTTCTGTTGCCACGGCCACCCTTTGGCTTAAGGAAAAGCAAACTGGCCTGTGAACCAGGAAACCAAGAGTTTTAGATTCACTTCTACTAAGTGGTGTTAGCACTGCACACTCCACAATCATTAATATTGAGTAAGGTCTCATACCTGTAACATTAGGAGAGAAGAGTAAGAAGATAAAAGAGGTAAGAAGATACACAGAGTCACTGCTAGCAGAAAGCTGTAGTAGAACCAATATCTCTAATAGAGCAGCCCCAAATCTCAGCTGCATTGCCTCTCAAAGACAAAACTGGCTGCTCAGGTATGCTGGCTGCAACATGGGGCCATTCTTGTATATATTACTCACTGGTTTTGCATGTTACGTGGCAGGTCCACAGAGGATAACAGCCTTCTTACATTATCAGGTAACGTAATTACTCTTTTGGCTCAAGTGGTAGAGATCTGTTACAGCACTGAATTGTCCTAGATTTTAACTCTTATGACCCAAAGCAGCTACGGGGTAAGAGGGGCTTGCTGAAATTGCACACAATATTTTTTCATTTTTAAATTAGATTACAAATTATAAACAATTGAAAGATAATTAAGGTTGCCAATGAAGCAATCAAGAAACGAAGTGCCAAAATTAAAGTTGCATTTGTAACTTTAATCCTCTCTCATTGTACATATGCACTGAGATAGTCTTTAATTATATGATTACAGCACACCTGAGGAAAACTAGGACAATGACTCAGCTTGCCCAAGTTCTCTACCCACAAGTGGCAACAGCTAAAAATCCCTCTTTGCCTCCAAGCAGCAGTGATAACTCAGACTACGGCTATGTCTACACTACAGAGATTGTCCGTGTTGCCCTTAACCTAGATGCAGCATACCTGGACAGAAGTAGCATTTCTGTGGATATAGAATGCCACTTTCCTGAATGTTAGCTATGCTGACAGAAACCTTCTTCTGCTAGCATAGCTGTCTCACACTGGGGGTTCTGTCAGCTATGTCACCAGGGATGTATTTTTTCACATCCCTGATCAATATAGCTATGCTGGTGTAATTTTTTAATGTAGACTAGGCCTATTTCATCTGCAAAGCTAAAAAGCACCAATAGAGACACCAATGCTGTAACCAAAAGAAAAAAAAAGGGGAAAATAAATTTGCAGAGACCATCAAAACAGGATAAAAAAATTGCAGAGGCAGTAGAGAGCTAGACAGAAAACTCCTTTTCTGAGCAAAGTCAGAACGAACTGAAACAAAACACTGCAGAAGGAATAAGGCATAAGCAGTTGGCCTTCAAATGGGGCTAAACTATCAGTGCAACAAAAAGAAAAAAAGTCTTTGAAAGCTAGAGGAATTACAGGTTTGTGCATGCTAGGGAGAGCTGAGACTCAAAAGCAGAAATCCACTCAAGATTTTGTTTTAGAGAAACATTTTAATGTAGGAAAAGGTTAACAGCTTTGGGCAAATAGATAACATTAGTAATAGAGTAAATAGACATTTAATAAGTATAAAAATTGAAAAAAATAAGGGCTGGACTGGGATAGAATATAAGTTAGGGTATTTTACAAATAAAAATATAGTGAGTGAAGGCTTCTGCACAAAGGTTGAGAAAGCAATAACATGGAAAAGTGGAGAGTGGTGTGGTTTTTGAGGGGGAGGGTTAGTGGAGGGGAGTAATGTATCATCTTACCTATTGTCTTTGTTAAACTGAAATGCTCTTCAAGGAAAGTATCATTTATGCATGTGAGTCTCCTACCGTGCTGCTATTATTATTGTTATAAATATCTGAAGACAAAAAAGTCTTCAGGTTTTGGACTTGTCCCACTGCTTATGCTTTCCAGAAATTATTTCAAAATGTTGTTTACAGCCAAAATGTAAACACTAGTATTTTTAGTCTTCTCTAGGAAAAGAATGACAAAATTAATTAATTCAAGTTACATGGTTGTGCATTGTTGAAACCCATTTTAATGGATAGTAAGTCAGAAGAAGAAACAGCAGCCGTACTGTGACTTGGGAATGTCTCAGAGTTAAACCATGAAAAATGCTTCAACTTAAGGACTAAAAGCTCAGTCAAAACACAGTTTTTGTTTTTGAATTTTTCATTCCAAGCACACCCAATTATTTGACCAAAAACATTTAACATGTACCAAAAAAACAAAGAAGGAAAATGGTTACTTACATAAAGAGATGATATCCTACAAACACAACAAGAAGAATAGGTAGTCTTATAACCAGTCAATTAAATTAACTCAAAGCTGGGAATAAACCTAGTCCTTATTCACACTTATTGACTCATTAAGTATAATTTACTCCAAATTACAATCTGTTTATTGTGACTCCTCCTACTGCCTCCCCCCAGCCACCTGCTGGTCTAGTGATGTTTGTATGTTATATACTTTAGATGAAATTCAAGATATTGCTGTAGAAAATTAAGTAATGTTAATTTAGCCAATATTTTCTATAGGAATCTATTACCAGAACTGTGGGAGGAAAAAGTATAACAGACATGGCTATCTGTCACATCCTCACCAGCCAATACTAGTCAAGCCTGGTGAGGTTCCAGATCAACCAGTCAATTTAATGTACAGCAGCTGTGCTGATGGAAGCCTTTAGTGCTATAGTTGTGTAGTGAGCAAATAATCGAAGATACAAACTAGTTTTGTATTCAGTTAAGAAATTAACTTAAAACTGATAAGGTCTGGACCTTAGAGGCTTCTTGGCTCAACAACACTGTATAATTTTGAATGCATTTATGCTCCAAAATTATCCTCCCTTAATACAACCAATTTAAAACTAGCTGTTTACAAAAAGTATACACGGATACTGGGAAGGGCATTAAAACACTTATTTCCCACCCACCCCACTGCGTCTTCATACTCCTATTGATCTTTTACTTTGAAGCAGACCTTTTAAACATCTGAAGGATTGTCTTTTGCTTATTCTTGGGCAATACTGATTGGATATCCTTTGAGTCACAGCTGTTGATGACACAGTTCAATACCTTTCCTCTTCTGACACTGGGTGATTTCATCTGGAGCTTGCTGGGGGGCTGCCAGTTCTCATTGTGGGAGCCTCTTCGCAGTTTCCGATGACTCATTTCAGTCTGTGTCTTGGGAGATGTCGAATCATTTGCCATCTTTTGACTTCCTCTCCCAATTGGAGATTCCTCTAGAGATGGAGATAACTTAGTGCGCAGAAGGTACTCATCTGGAGAGCCTTTCTTTCGATTCAATGTACTTTGCTCCCTGTTTATCTTTCTTTGAAGTTGCATAGCCAGAAGCCTGTCCTGCTCCTCTTGCTTATGCCTGTCATAAAGCTCTTTCTCCAAATCTATACACATTTGGACCTGAAGATGATTTACCTTCTCTGGGTCTTCAAAAGTTTCTGGAAAAGTTTTTCTCCTTTTATCAATCAAGCATGAATCAAATGCTGCTTCAGTTGAAGATTCTTGACATTTTCTTTTTGGAGTCTCCTTACTGTTCTGTAACATATTTTGTTTCTTTCCTTCAACTGAGCAGCTTGCAGTCACTTCCATGAGATTATGGGTTGCATCCCTGTTTTCTAATTTGCCAAACATCAAAGAATCCACTGTTTCCTGAAGAGAAGAGCTAATTTCTGCACATTTTTCAAAGTCTATGTTTTTTATACATATAGAGTTATTTTCTAAAGCACTTCTGGCTACCTTTCCATTGGAATAAGAAAGTCCAGTATCAGGCCTTTCCTGTTTTAAGACATTGAAAAATGCATTTGTCATTTCATCTGCCTGGTAGTTTGGATTTGGTATACCTTCCCACTCAAAGGGGTGAGACCCCACTCCAGGAGAGATATTTAAGTAAGTCTGACATGATTCTAAAAATGAATCCTTAACATCTCTGTTTTGATCAGTGGAGGAAGTTTGTGGAGATAGTGTTGGCATTTCCTCTCTATCCTTTTCTTGCCACATTAAGATGTCATCTTCAGTGCTACTATTTTCCTACAGAAAAGATAAGGCAAAACTCAAAACAAACCTATCAAACAAAGCGTGCTGAAAAGTTAATCCTCCAAAAGCTTTTACTTCTCTTCAGAAACGTTTACTATCGTTTGATAAGCTTTTATATAAATAGAAAATCTGATAAAATGAAAAGCAAGTTTCATTTCTGTTGGCTGCATTAGCTCTGAAAGCTAGAGGGTATTAAGATGGATTCTTTTCTGGCCTGTGCACCAACAGAATTATCAAGTCACCACTGTAGAATACTTGTTGGGGATGATGCACAAGTCAAAATAAGCACAAGCTTGCCTTCCAGTTGCCATGTTGGGTTCGCAGTTAAAATATTTTTTTAGTCATAAAAGTACAGTCTCATACATAAGGAGAAGATCTGCTAAACAGGAGTCATTTAACAGGAACTTTTCTGACCACAATACTTGATGTCATAGAATTAGAATTCATATTCAGATCTTGCAATTTTTCACAAAACAAAGATATACTTTGCCTAGTCAGTGTTACAGATTCAGTCTGGATGAAATACCTTCAGGGGCCATTTCTGAAATTGTATTTAAATATAACATTTACCTTAAGATGACAATATGTTCATTTTTATGGCTAATTATGTACTTCCACAACAAAAAAAGAACCTGCAGTTACTAATAAACTGTGCTATATATGGAGACATAGGTTACCATAGAAAAGGAGCTATTCCTGCCTCTTTCTGCTTTTTTAGAGTGCAACATTGGTACTGAGGCACAAGGTGGCTTTGGAGAGAGATACCTTAAGAGAAAGAAAAAAAGCACATATTAAAACAAAAGTAAGCATCAAATTAAAGTCAGAGTCCTCCACATTTCTCTGAACCTTTAGATCAAGGTAGGTGAATGTCCCACTTTTATCTTCCACATTATCCTGTGGTGAAATACTGTAACATTCAATAGCTTCCAGTTACCATATATTGACAAAAAAGTAATATAGTTCACCACTGGAATCCAATGATTAAAGGATAACTTATTTTAAAAAATGAAAAATCATGTATCTATAAGTCATTTTGAAGGTGCTATACTGTGTCAATAAGAAACAAATGCTTGGCATTATGCTTTCCAAGCCTTCTTCAAACAATGAGAAATAGTTCATATGTACTTTAAAAGGCAACAATGACTAATCAGTGTGGCTACCAGCCACAGTTCAAGGACAACACAGAGCCGAGTTCTCTGATCCTAACTGGAAGATTGGATGGCATACAAGTCCATAAGGACTGAATAACACTTCTCTGAAAAAGTGAACTTCTAAAGAAGAAATAGTTAACAGAAACTGATCTTCCAGGAACAGAACTAAAGCAGAGTAATAAAAGGGGACACAGTGAGAAAGTTTAAAGACTATATCAGCATAGAATAAATTCAGCATAAGTAGGCCAATGAGACTACAACATGATATAGAGGCAAAAAACAGTGATCTTAAAGTGAGGTTACAGTTAAGAGGGCCAACTATGCAAAAGTGGCACGTTAGTTAATAGATCTACCCATAGGTGTCAAATCTTTTCTGTTCACTGATATTTTCACTATTTGCACTACAACTATAGGCGAACAAGACTGATTCTATTCTTGGCCGTGCATCAACAGAATTACTAACTGAGCTCCAACTACAGAATCTATATTGCTCTGTCATCTCCGCGGAAGAACCACAGCTTGACTTTCAGATTCCAGGTTGAATTTGCTCTACTGACAACTAGAAAGTCCATCTTTTTACCTGGTACCTGAGCAAGTTTAATAAGTCGTTGAGAAAATCAAACACAGAATGCCAGTGTGCTATTTACAGTGGTACTTTTCAAAGTTTAGCCATGCTCAGTAAGTTGTTTCCAAACTAAAAACCGTATTTCTCCTTTCACGTGTTGCATATGTTATGGAAGTGTATCAACAAATCTTAGACAAAAAGATGGATTACTTACTTTTGGATGTCTCCAGAGTTGCTGGATTTGTTTTTTGTCTTGCATGAACTAACTGGAGATGGGCCAGACGTGTGACTGTTTGGAGGGAAAGGACTGCTGAACATCTGTTCATTGGCAGACTTGTTCTTCAATGATAGAAAACATACAGAAGTTATACAAAACTGAAAATAAGTTTCCTTCTGTACACTGGATTAATTATTTGCATGAATTCTTTGGAGCTAACAATAAATATAGATTGGGAATTGCCCTCAACATGCATTAAATCTGGAAGCAGTGAAATCAGGAGAAGCGGAGTTTTTCATTAGTGATAAATCCATTGCTTTTCATTAGTATTACCACAAAATAGCAAGTTATATCAGATACAACTGAGCCATGTACACCCACATCGATAGATATTTCAGAGGTTAGAATTCGTCTAAGTTACTCTCTCTCACACACTGCTATTGCATTTTCCACTCCTAAGCACAAGATATAGATTTTAACTTCCTTGAAAAGAGAGGAGCTTGTGGTATCCAAGAAGGGGATGGCTATGCGGGAGATTTTAAATCAACTACTGGTAAGTGCTTCAAGTGTATTTTAAATGTAGAAATTTTTATATTCTTTTCTCTTTTGTTGGATTTTCAAACTTAATGCTCATCAATTAAGTTATTTAAGCACTGAATATTTAAATTTGTAGATTTTTTTTGAAATTCCTCTTAAGGATTTTTGCGTACGCTCTGGAACATATAAAGATCACTCACTTTGAGAAACACAATGCTCTAATGCCCCTGGAGTTACACTCACCAGACTGTTACTCAGTTCCCATGCCAGCTCTTCATCTCGTTTTAGCTGTTCCTCCCTCTCTTTTTGCCTTTCTTCTGCCAGCCTGTGCTCTTCTTCTTCCTCTGCTAAAAGCCTTTGAATGTACTCCTCACTTGCCCTGCTCTCCTCTTGTTCATGTGCCCGCTTCTCTGCCTCCACCTGAAAGAGTAATTTAAAAATAAAAATCTCAAATTAAATTTCAAGTGAACCTGCAGACAACACATTATTTACACTAGAGCCTCTCTATCTTGCATTTAATATGAACATCCCATAATTCGCAAAAAAGACACTCACTCTTCACGTTTCTCAGCAAAAATTTAATAGCAGTTAAGACTTCATTAATTTTAGCATATACACGGGACACAGTCTAGGATACTATTAAGTATTAAAGCTTCAGTAATCAAAAGAATCAAGTACACTAATGAACTACCTTTTGATTCTTAGAAAATTGCATTTGTAAACTTGTAAATTTGCAAGATTCAGTGATTTGCAAAGGGTCTGCCAGTCAGTGTGAAAAGTTACTTACCTGCAGCTAGACTTCTCCAACTATATGAATCTACAGAGAATATTGAGAAAAACATGTGCCCTTGATATAGCAGACTAGAAGCAACCCATATTGCAAACACTGCTGAAGCTGTTCATCCTCTCATACAGCAAAACATTTCATGCAGGAATATGTACGACTGCATAGCTCTCATCTCTTTCAATTCGTTTCCACCCTTTGGAGCATCAAAAGAACTCTAACATAGTGGGGTGGGTGAGTGTGGCGCTCTTGATGCAACATACTGAACTCCAGTTATGGGTTAAAATCTTTTCTTCCTTTAGGAATTACCTCTGCAGACTTTCTTTTTCGGGAAATCAGCCAGCAGAAACCACCACACAAAGGGCTGAACAGTACTAAATGAAGACTTCAGATTGCTCTCCTGAACTTGGTATCTAATCCTGCTTCTAACTTGAGAGAATAGTGCAATGTAAAAGCAGTAGTGCTTCACTGGCTTTCCATTGCCCTGTGTATCAAAATTAAAACTTTGTATCTGCTTCCAATGATTACATCAGGCACCCCTCCCAACCTCTCTTACATTGTCTCTGTTTCTGTATCCTTGTGACAGGGGGTATAAACCCAGCACTGGGAGAGAATGGGTTAAGGAACAACTCTGAGCCCAACAACCCTACTTAGCCACCCCTGCAGAACATGCTCCAGGTGGAGGTGGGGCTTAAAAGGTGCCCAGAAAGGGGGCTGACCAGGCAGGGAGAAAGACCTGGCCTCAAGAACTCCTGAAGAAGAATGCGGAAGCTGCTTCTCTGAGAAGAGAGGAATCAACCCACTAGACCTGAGACAGACTACAGGCACTGTGTTCTGCATTACCGTAACTACAAACTGGAAAAGCTTAAACTACAGAGTGAAGATGCAGAAGTGGCTCAAAGAGGACTGTCTTAAGATGCTCCTGGGTGCCCAATCTTGGGTACCCTAACAGGACCCTGGGCTGAAGACCAGTGGAGTAGGAAGGCCTGGATTCCCCTACCATCCTCTAACCACTAGGCACCATCTCTGTCAAGTGCCGACCATTACAACCCATCTCCATTCTTCCATCAATACCAGCCTTGACATCCCTCTAGTCTGCTTCCAAACATGCTGTAAAAGGAAGGTCGCACATGATCACTGGGTCACTCAATCTCCTTGTTGCCGTAATGAAAAACAATGCAGCCATCAGGAAAAGGTGGTACAAGAGCATTCAGACATTAGTTCAAATGGAAGAATCTATAAGCATTATTAGTACAATGTTTAATTCCATTTAGATGGCTCCTAAATTTGATAGTAAATATAAAGCATGCCATTGAACATATTTTTTGACTGATCATTGAATAATATTTATTGTTTGCAGTGTTATTGTAGCCATGTTGGTTCCACGACATTAGACACAAGATGGGTGAGGTAATATCAACTTCTGTTGATGAAAGAAACAAGCTTTTCCTATAACTGCAGAGGTGTTAACGGGCCACTCCATCTTGAATGGTCTCTTACAATATGTCCTAACTACTTTGCAAACCATCTGTTCCAACTCGTATTTAGCTGTGACACTCCAGGTACCTTTTCCAGATCTGAAGACAAGCTCAGTGGGGCTTGAAAGCTTTTCTCTCTCACCAACAGAGGTTGGTTCAATAAAAAGATATTGCCTCACCTACCTTGTCTGTCTACTGCTGAGGTCTTCAAAGTGTGGGGTACACCCCCATGAGGGGACATGGAGGAACACTGCAGGGGGCACGGGAGCCCCTGCTGCCCTGGGACTGAGTGTGAGGAAGCCTGGCAGCCCTGAGGCTCCCAGCAGGAACCCCTGCTGCCTCATGGCTGACAGCAAGGAAATTCTGCTGCCTTGGGGCTCTCAGCTCAGAAGCTCCGCCACTCTGCCACATCCCTCAGCTATGACTATGCCCACTCCCAGACACAGCTGGGGGAGGGCGGACGGATGAGCAAGGGCAGGCATGGGGTAAAAAGTTTGGCGATCACTGCTCTACTAGATGAATAAAGACAAAGCCATTGAATAAGAGAACAATAAGCTGATATTACTGCTACTGAGGTCCAGCTAGTGGCAGTCAGTGATACTACTCAAGGTAACAGTTAAAAGACAGGCAGGTTCCAATTGTCTACTATAAACCTATAGGAGCTGTTCCAAGCATGACATTGCTGGATATACATGTCAAGACTTACAGAAGCTATTTCTCAGCATGGATGGGTAGGTGGGCATTTTCAAGGAGGTTGATGTTTAATTTCTGGAAGCTTCCTAGATAATGTTTGGAAATAGATGAGATTCAAGACTTGCTGGGTGTTGTGCCACATCTATATGCCTAAGCCAAACATTCACATTCACAAGGGGATATGGATTCACAGTTTAAGACCAGAAGGTACCATTACAATCATTTAATATGACATCCTGCATGACAGGCTACAGAACTTCATCCATTAATTCCTGCATTGAGCCCAACAACTTGTGGTTGAACAAAGAGTATGTCTTTAGAGAAACAGCCAATCTTTACTGAAAGACAAAGACTGAGAATTAGTCACATCACATCCCTTGGTAAACTATTCCAAATGGTCACCCACCCTGACTTAAAATTTACAACTTCTTTCTTGCTTGAATTTTTATAGCTTTGACTTGCAGACCTTTGATATTGTTATGCCTTTGTGTGCTAGATTAAAGAGCCCAATAGAATAAAATGCCTTCTCACTGGGTCGCTTCTTGTATATCATGATCAACCTTCTAACCTTCTCTTTAATAAGAAAAATTAACTCTTTAAATTTCTCATTGTAAGGTGTGTTTCCAAACTTCAAACCATTTTGTAGCTCTTTCCTCTTCAATTTTCTAGCACAGTACTAAACGTCTATTCCATTTTAGAAGAAAGAGGAGGAAAGCTTGAGGTCTTCAAATCTCATTTTTGAGGATTTCAATAACTCAGTCATGGGTTCGGGGTTGTTATAAATGTGTATGGGTAGGGTTTTGTGGCCTGCCTTGTGCGGGAGGTCAGACTAGATGATCATATTGGTCCCTTCTGACCTATGAGTCTATGAGTTACTCTAATTAAATAATCAAATACTGGCATCTTCATATACATACAGGATTCAAATAAATCAATACTCAAGGCATTCACAACTTTAAACAGGATTTTCTAGACTTACCTTGCTAATCTCTGCCTCGTATTCCTGTCTCAATTCTCCAGGCTTGCTTAGCTGATGCAGTGGTTGGGATATACAAACTAATTCCGAGAAAAAGAGAAGGGGAGTGTGGGGAAAACAAATGATCACTTTAGATATCTCAGATTTGTATAGAAGAGATTCTTTTCATACCATAGCCCATTACAATTTCATATTATCCTAGTTTAATTTAAACCTACAACATGCAGAACAGAACCAGATCCAATACTGCACCTTAACTCAATTGTGTCCACCTGGTGAGAACATGGAGTATGTTCCAATTCAGAGAGAAAGGAAAGACATCTCTGTTAATCGCTTCTAGCTTCTCTCACCCTTTATGAGGAAAATGGTTTCCTTACATGGCAGGATAACGCAACATGAACAGTAAAGATCTTAACATTGACCTTCAAAGGGAAAAAATAAGTCTCTTTTGTTCTTTATGGTATACAAAGACAGCCTGAAATGTGTGTTGTCCCATTGCTTTGAAGCTATTTCACAGGATTCTCACTCTTGGGTTTTAAAAGTTCTTGACTGGACAGAACTCCCAAAGCTAAAATGCTGCAGGGCTTCATCCCCACATAACAGAGGAAACATTCCCATCGTGGACTGGCAGTGATACAGCTCACTCATGTCCTCAGATGTCCGTTTCTTTTTCAAACAAATGGAAGAAATGTATCAATTCACTGCTGTACAGGTAAAGCCACTCAAACTCTGATGGCAGTGGACAAGTGAGATTCCTGTAAGAATATTATCTTCAAAGAAGCAGAATTGAGGATGTCACACCCCTTTCTGAGAAAGGATATGATGCCCGGATTACTTGTTTGAAATTCTTGGGTTATCAAGCTCTGAAGGGCCTCAGAGCAATCAGAACTACCTTTATTTTGCAGGTTTTATCAATAGAGCATGTTCATAGCATGTGCCTACAACTTTATCATTGCCTGATCTAGTGCGTATTTTTGCTCTTTTTATTAAATGGGACATTTCTTAAGCTACTTACTCTCCAAAAGTAATAGTCCTGTAATTTCCTTTTATCAAGATATCATAAGATATTCACTCTCAATTAAGTAGCTTAAGACATCCTCCATTTAATAAAAAACACTACATCAGACAGCGATAAAATTATAGGCTCCTGCTCAAATAAACCAACCATTTTAATCTTTTTTAAATAATGGGAGAAATCAGGTCCTTTCAACTGCATGAGGTAAATACAAACGCCTCAAGGATATTCTAGCATGCCAGCCAACTCAGGTTCACGGGGCTTGGGCTGCAAGGCTATTTCATTGCTATGCAGACTTCCAGGCTTGGGCTGGAGCCTGAAGTGCTGAAGGGTGAACTGTCAGGCTGGAAGGAGGTTACTAGCGGAGTCCCTCAAGGATCGGTTCTTGGACCGACCTTATTTAACCTTTTTATAACTGATCTTGGCACAAAGAGCGAGAATGTGTTAATAAAATTTGCGGATGACACGAAGCTGGGGGGTATTGCTAACACGGAGAAGGACCGGGATGCTATTCAGGAAGATCTGGACCACCTTGTACACTGGAGCAATAGTAATCGGATGAAATATAATAGTGAAAAGTGCAAGGTCATGCACTTAGGGATTAATAATAAGAATTTTACATATACGTTGGGGACGCATCAGTTGGAAACGACGGAGGAGGAGAAGGACCTTGGGGTATTGGTTGATAACAGGATGACTATGAGCCGCCAATGTGATATGGCTGTTAAAAAAGCAAATGCGGTTTTAGGATGCATCAGGCGAGGCATTTCCAGCAAGAAGAAGGAGGTGTTAGTGCCGTTATATACGGCGCTGGTGAGACCCCACCTGGAATATTGTGTGCAGTTCTGGTGTCCCATGTTTAAGAAGAATGAATTCAAACTGGAACAGGTTCAGAGACGGGCTACTAGGATGATCCGAGGAATGGAAAATCTGCCTTATGAAAGGAGACTCAAAGAGCTTGGCTTGTTTAGCCTGGCCAAAAGAAGGCTCCGGGGGGATATGCTTGCTCTATATAAATATATCAGGGGGATTAACGTTAGGGAGGGAGAGGAATTATTTAAGTTTAGTACTAATATAGGCACGAGGACAAATGGGTACAAATTGGATATTAGGAAATTTAGACTAGAAATTAGACGAAGGTTTCTAACCATTAGGGGAGTGAAGTTCTGGAACAGCCTTCCGAGGGAAGTAGTGGGGGCAAATGACTTATCTGGCTTTAAGACTAAGCTTGATAAGTATATGGAGGGGATGTTATGATGGGATAGTTTAATTTGAGCAATTGATTTTGGATTATCGGCAGATAAGTCTGCTCAATGGTCTGTGGGAATGCTGGATGGGATGGGAACTGAGTTACTGCAGAGAAATCTTTTTTGGGTGCTGGCTGGTGAGTCTTGCCCACATGCGCAGGGTTTAGCTGATCGCCATATTTGGGGTCGGGAAGGAATTTTCCTCCGGGGCGGATTGGCAGGGGCCACGGAGGTTTTTCGCCTTCCTCTGCAGCGTGGGGCATGGGTCGCTTGCTGGTGGATTCCCTGCAGCTTGAGGTCTTCAAATCTCATTTTTGAGGATTTCAATAACTCAGTCATGGGTTCGGGGTTGTTATAAATGTGTATGGGTAGGGTTTTGTGGCCTGCCTTGTGCGGGAGGTCAGACTAGATGATCATATTGGTCCCTTCTGACCTATGAGTCTATGAGTCTATGAGCTCTGGGATCCTCTCACCCTGCAGGATCCTAGAATGTGGACTCCAGCTCAAGCCTGGAAGTCTACACAGCAGTGTAACAGCCCCACAGCCCAGCCCCCGTGAGCTCAAGTCAGCTGGCATGGGCCAGCTGCGGATTCTTCTTTGCTGTGCAGACATACCCTAAGAGAGGTTACAAGCCTCAGCCCCTAAAGCTGAAAAATTGTCAGAAGGAGGCAGCGACTACGGGGTAAGATAGTAAACCTTCAATCCCTGAAGCTAGGGTGTCAGGTGTAATTTGTAAGACAATATGCCTATAGGCCTTTTCTTATTTTAACCGTTTCACTCTGTTTACTTTTTTCCTTTGGATAAACACTTTGTTTTGAAGAAGCTGATTTGAATCACTGCATATACCTGCTGACTAGTCACAAGTCTTGAATAGAGTCGTTAGCAGAGGCAAAAACCTAGTTGATCCTGTTTGAGAAACACTGCTCGTAAACAGGGGTGCTCTGATCTGGAGATCCAGTTTAACAGTGGGACAAACTGCAGGATCCCAGGCCTTTCCCCTCACTTCTTTCCTGTTGAAAAGGGGAGTCTCAGACCCCTCTTAGTGAATATACTAGACCAGCCTCCCCGGGACACTTCCTACATCCCGTTCTCTCTTTGGTTAGGGGTATAATCCCCACACACTGCTTCCCTCTCAGCAGAGGGTTGCTCTTACAGTCTCAACAATTCAGATAGTCATCTGGGGCTTCCCAGTTCACTTTCAGTGTCCAGTTGTTTCTCCTTGTTGGGGTGGGCTATAAAGGTTTAGGCTCCTGGTCGGATCTCACTACATTCCAGACCCTTCCCCTGTAGATCACTTTGTCCCAGAATCTACAGCCTTTGTCGCACTGGGTTTCTGCCCACAAAAGCTTATGCCCAAATAAATGTGTTAGTCTTTAAGTTGCCACAGAACTCTCGCTGTTTTGCTAAAAACAGACTAACATGGCTACCCCTCTGGAACTTACTTAATTAGGTGTCAAAACAACTAAGTTATAAACAGTCTAAGGGCAGGTTTACACTTAAAATGCTGCACTGGCACAGCTGCACTGCTATAGCACTAAAGTGAAGATGCTCCTACACTGAAGGGAGAGCTTCTCCTTTCAGGGTAGTTAACCCACCTCCCCAAGAGGCAGTAGCTATGCTGACAGGAGACGCTTTCATCTACATGGGAGGGGGGGTTAGGTTGATATAACAACTATGGATTTTTCAGACCCCTGAGCAACATAGTTATACCAGTAGAGGTTTGTAGTGAAAACCCGGCCTAACTGAAAAAATTACTCTTCATCTTAATTAACCAGGTTTCACTTCCTTGTGATTGTGATGTCAATTCTTGTCAGAACCTTGGCCTTGAACCCAGGCCCACTGGGTTTTTGGGAAGCACCCTTGGCCCTTGTGCCACTCCGACACATTAGATTACAAGGGAGTTCACAGACTTGGGTGGGCCAGCTTCCAGAGTTCCATGACCTGCTTCCTGATTGGCCACAGGCTTTTGACCCTGATTGGTTGGTGATCATATACAAACTTCCTGCTTCCCTTCTGGCCTTGTCTGAGCAAGAAGCCATTGCCTGCTAGTTGCTACTCACACTCACCTGACCCCTCCCAGCTGCCTTGCCCTGACCCTAGCAGCCTCCTTGCTGTACCTTCTCCTTGGAATGGATCTTCCAGCGATCGGGTCCCTTGTGTGAACTCTGGCCACCATCTGGGACTGTTCATTGACCTGCCTGACTCCCACCCATTACAGCAGACTATCCAGGAGTCTCTCCGGATGTGCCTACTCTAAGAAAACTCAAATTTGTAATTAACCACCAGTGTCAGCAAAATGTAGATGAGGCCATCATGTCACTCATATGTTGGTAATTAAAAAAAACCCCCAAGCCCCATGTGAACTTACAGCCTGCTCTATTATCACCACTGGTAAATTTCTTTGTATAGACAAGATGCCCATTTATTGTGTAAAACGCAAACAGAAAAACAAACGTGCAGTTCTGAAAAAACAAACACGTAGCCTCCTTCTTTATATTACATAAAAAACAGCACAAACCATTTCTTTCCTTTGCAAGTCACCTTTAACTTCGGCAAATTAGTGGGAGACCGTATTTCCTGGATGATTCAATAATTTAGCTGTGCCAGCAAATACTTTTATGATCTCATTTCATGACATTCAAGCTCACTAACACTAATTACTTTGCTAAGGCACAGACAAATACAAGACAAATGTCATTTTACTTACTGTCCTCTTCCAGATCCTGTCCATTTACTCTGCGTTGGCATTCTTCTGGGTAATTCTTTTGAATCCTTTCCCATAGTTCCCAATTGATAAGGGTATTTTTGCGGGCATTATATCGTGCCCAAGAAGAGACCCGTCGGCGACAAAAAGGGCAGCACAGACTTGCCTTCTCTACAGTCAACTGGAAACAAGAGTTACAGAGCGTGTGGTTGCATGGCAGGGTCACCGGCTCCACAAAAATTTCCATGCAGATTTGGCAGAGACAGTCAGTCAAGGAAAGCAGAGCCTCAGATTTCTTTGACATTTTGATTCCAAGTAAGGGAAGGAGGCTAATTCAACATCAGTATCTACAGCCAATACACAAACACATTTCTTAGTTGGTACTATCAAGAATACAATTTAAAACAGAGTTAAAAATGTTTGCTGAATAATGTATTAAAAGGCTTGTGCTATCACGTGTGCACTTAATCAGGTATTTTGTTCATCATCCTCAAGATTCCAGAGTTGCAGAGTAAACTGAAAATCCTTCTCCAAGTTGTTTACCCTGCTGAAATGACTAATACTACATCAGTAATCCATGTTACAAAATGCTTGTAAGTGAACTACAAAGTTTTGCACAAATCCTGAATGCTCTATTGTAAAATTCCAAAATAGAAAAAGAATGTATGCAGAGCTTGAAAATTTACATGCATCCACTAGCTAGTGTGAAAAATACCTTTGCCAACACACCCCTTTTCTCCAACAAAGTTATGCCCTTTGTGACACCACTTGTGGGAATAGTGAGTATGTTTAACATTCAAGTGAGAAACCAAGCCCATTCTCCCTATTTCTCCCAGCTGCTCAGTTCAGAGACCGGGAGATTATTAGGATTTCCACCAGGGTGATTCCTTTAATTAAATGGCAGATTAAATTCAACGTTGATAAATGCAAAGTAATGCATATTGAAAAACATAATCCCAACTATACATACAAAATGATGGAATCTAAATTAACTGTCACCACCCAGGAAAGAGATCTTGGAGTTAGTGTGGAAAGTTGTCTGACATCCACTCAATATTCAGCGTCAGTACCAGATCATTAAAAACCATGAGGAAAAGAATACAAAATAAGACAGTAAATATCATAATGCCAATATACAAATCCATGGTACACCCACACCTTGAATACTGTGTGCAGTTCTGGTTGCCCCCTCTCAAAAAGATGCATTAGAAATGGAACAAAAATGATTAAGCTTATAGAACAACTTTCATCTAAAGAGAGATTAAAAAGACTAGGACTATTCAACTTGGAAAAGAGACAACTGAGGGGAAATATGATAGAGGTCTAAAAAATCATAAATGGTGCAGAGAAAGAGAAGAGGAAGTGTTATTTACTCTGTCATATGAGACAATGACATTAATAGACAGCTGGTTTAAAACAAACAAAAGAAAGTACTTCTTCACACAACACAAAGTCAACCTGTTGAACTTGTTGCTAGAGGATGTTGTGAAGATGAAGACTAACTGGATTAAAAAAAATTAGATAAATTTTACAAAACTGACCTGTTTTTTTGACAAAATAAAACCATTTTGACAAGAGGCATACATTTTTTTTCACTCAACTTAAATCGAAAAAGTGTCAGTGTAGACACTGAGGTTTGGTTGTGTGGCAGAAAATGGCCTCAGGAAGTGCCCCACAATGCCCATCCTGACAGCTCTGGCCATCAATTTGAACTCCGCTGCCCTGCAGCCCACCCACTCCTCCCTCTTTAAAGTACCAGGAATTTTTGAAATTCCACTTCCTACTTGGTCAGCATGGAGAGCTCACATTGCATCTTCCCAGCTGGCCATGGCAGCTCCACATACCAAATGCTCTCCCACTTAGAGCACACTGGAGCTGCTGGAACTGATTGGAATCGGGGGGGGGGGGGGGGGGGGGTCGGCTGTGCAGTCCCAGCTCCACTCCAGCCAAAGGAATTATGATACCTACTGCCAGATTTTTCATGCCATGGTGGAGAAGTGCTATGAAGTGGACACGCTGCAGCGCAAAGAGAAAAATCAAGGAGCTGCAGCAGAGCTACCAAAAGGTTAGGGAGACAAACCATTACTCTGGTGCAGAGCAGACGAGCTGCCTTTTCTATAGGAAGCTGAAAGCCACCCTCATCAAGAACCCCACCTCAACCCCCAAGACACCCGTGGATACCTCCACGGCCCTGGGACCAGCAGACACCAGAATCAATCTCGATGAAGAAGTCATCAACGAAGAGGTGGAGTTGGAGGATGACCAGAGCCGGGGATCGGTTTATTTGGTGAGGTTGAGAGTCAGGTGCTGTGCTCGACCCCCAAAGGCTGCAGCCAACCCTACAGCTCTGGCGTGCAGGAGGCAGGGGAGAGGAGCTCTGATAAGTGTTTTGGGAAGCTGATACTGCTTGTGTACAGGAGGCACGGGGGTCCTTTGCTTTGCTAAATCACAGAGGTAGTTGAAGGGATAGAAATGCACAAGAGTAGCTGTGTTTCCATGTGCTTTCCCATTTCCTTGTGCAGCTAAACAGTGTGGCGGAAAAGCATGTTAATGCACACCAAGATTTCACAGGTATCCTTCAGTGAGATCTCTAGGAAACTTTTTTGGACATACTCTCCAATTCACTGCCTCAGATTCCTTGGCAGAGCGGCTATGATCCTTCCCCCATTGTAGGACACTTTCCCATGCCAGTCAGCAATCACTTGTGCAGGGACCAAAGTGGCGCACAGATGAGCAGGACAGGGACCCGGTTTGAAGCTGCTTGCCTGGAGCAGATATACCCTAGCATCCCTGTTTACTCTCAGGAGTGAGATATTGGCTTCTATGGTCCCCACCTGTGGAGAATGGTGGCACAATGTGAAATTTTGTCCCTATGTGCCTGTATTTATGTCCCAAGCAACAGAATCTCTACTCCCTCCCCACAACCTCTGCAAAACTCACCATGCCCAGGCTGATCACAGAACTGTGCTCTTCCCACGGGACAGGGAGAAAGGATGTATTTAACAGTAATGCATGTAGTGTGTTACGGCACTCACAATACTACTTTTGTTCATTGCTTCCTATGCTCACACAGATGTGATTTTCACAGCCAAAAACCCTTCACCAGCAGAGCACCTCCAGCCTGATAAGGAAGGAGAAACAAGGAGGACATGTTCCAGGAACTCCTCCAGTCCTCTAAGGCAGATAAAAGAGAAAAAAGGGCATGAAGACAATCCATGTTCGAAACTCAGAAAATAGACAGACAGGAAAGAAAACCATGACGAGATGATGGCTGGTCATGTGTGCATGATCAAGGCCATGAAGGAGCAGACAGAGCTGCTAAAGACAATTGTGACACTGCAGACAGCGTTCACACGTGCTTGTCCCCCATTGCAGTCACTACAGAACTGTCTTCCATGCACCCCCCAAATTCCCCACACACATTCTTACCAAACTCCCGGCCCGTCTCGTTACTAATTACACTCAGCTGTCATAACTTGCATTGCCCTCACTCCTTTCTCCTCTCCAGCGCAATGTTTTTTTGTGTTGTGAACAGTTTTGCGTTTAATAAAGACAAGATCTGAGAACAATAAATACTCTTTAAAGACTTTCCTCTGCCACTGATGCACAGCTCAAGCTGGATAGCATCTATAGCATGGCACAATGCTGTTAACAAAAACACCTTATTGATTCTCATTCTCAAAATGGGCTCTCAATGCCTCCCTGATCCAAATAGCTCCCTGTTATGCCCCTCTAAGACCCGTAGCATTTGACTGTTCATATGCAGATGCAAGGCGATCCATCTCTGCGGTCCAATCCAGGGACAAACTTTGCACCCTTAGCTTCACATAAATTATGCAGCACACAGCAGATGGTTGTAACCATGGGAATATTGTCCTCATTTAGGTCTAGCTTGCCATAAAGGCACCTCCAGCAAGCTTTTAATAGGCTAAAGGCACATTCAACAGTCATTTGGCACCTGCTCAGCCTGTTATTGAAGCACTCCTTGCTTCTATCCAGATTCCCCATGTGACTGTTCATGAGCCATGGTATTAATGGGCAGGCTGGGTCTCCCAGGATCACTATGGACATCTTAATATCCCCGACTGGAATCATTTGGTCTGGACAGGAAGTCCCTGCTTATAGTTCCTGTTCAGGCCAGTGTTCCTGATGATACATGCATCATGCACTTTTCCTGACCAACCACATGGATGTCAGTTAAATGTTCATGGTGATCCACAAGTGCCTGCAGCACCACAGCAAAGTACCCCTTCCTAGTGATGTACTCTGTTGTAAGATGGTTGGGGACCAAAATTGGGATGCATGCCATCTATTGCCCCGCCACAGTTAGGGAATCCCATCACTGCGAAACCATCCACTATTTCATGTACATTCCCCAGATTCACAGTCCTTTGCAGCAGAATGCAATTAATGGCCCTGCACACTTGCAATAACACAGTACCAATGGTGGACTTCCCAACTCCAAACTGATTAGTGATCGATCGGTAGCAGTCCGGAGTTGATGGCTTCCACACAGCGATCACCATGCGCGTCTCCTCTGAGAGGGCAGCTCTCATTCGTGTGTCCTTGCGCCACAGGGTAGGGTCAAGCACCGCACAGAGTTCCATGAAGGTGGCTTTGTGCATTTGAAAGTTCTGCAGCCACTGCTCATCATCCGAGACCAATGTGATCCCACCACTCAAGTGCTTGTCACACGTGCCCAAAAGTGGTGGTTCACTGTGTGCAGATACTCCATGAACGCAAATGGTAACACAGTGCTTTCTTTGCATGTCACACAGCAGGACAGGTGCCTCAGATTCCTGTTCCAATTAGGAGCTCATGATATACTGCATGACCTCCTGTGATATGTTCAGAACGCTTACAGCACCACTGGAAAGCAGTGCAGGATCCATCCTTTCAGATCATAATGGCGGGCAAGCAGAAAACGCGGGATGTTTGAAAAACGCCGCAAAATGCAGCCAGGAACACAATGATCGACAAGATGGAAATCAATGCATCATGGGACGTTGAGCCAGCAACCATCCTCTCCCCCTTCCCCCAGTTCGTAGAGACGAAGGTGGCGAGTTGCACAGTGGAATAGCTGCCCACAATGCACTCTTCTCACTGTCGATGTTATAGCACCAAGTGTGGCTGTGCTTTGGCAAAATTACGAGTGCTGTCTGAACGAGTGCCAAGCTCTGTAATTACAGTGTTTTTTGGTCACCAATTTAACTACCATCGACAAATCTTTCTAGTGTAGACAAAGCCTGAGTGAATTCCCAGGTATGAGTCCAAAACTCTTCCAGAGCCCACACTTATCCCCACACCTCACAGCTCCTAGTCCTTCATTCTCCAAGAAGGGTCATGTGCTGTTCACAATGCCCCTAGCCGGAGCTTCCCACTGTTGAGCATTGATTCATCAATCACTGAAGCATGCAGTCTGGACCCGTTCTTGACCTGGGTTGGTTTCAGCCAATTTCTTAATGATTTTATTCATGCCACCCAGACCGGGAGGTGACACATACACCTATGTCTCTTAGTCTGCCCTGAGAGCAAATTTAGGCCTTGTCTGCACTAGCACTTATGCTGACAAAACTTTTGTTGCTCAGGGGGGTGCAAAAACTTTCCCCGGATTACATCAATTTTGCCAGCATGAGAGCTTATGTAGCCACATTATTTTAATGGGAGAGAACTCTCCTGCCGACATAATAAAGCCACCTAAATGAGCAGCAGCAGCTATGTCAGCGGGAGACCATCTCCCACCAATATAGGTCTGCCCACACAAGCACTTATGTTGGCAAAATTTATGTCGCTCAGGGGTGTGTTTTTTTTTACAACCCTGAGCGACAAAAGTTTTGCCGGCATAAATGCTAGTGTAGAGAAGGCCTTAATCCTTTTCTCCCCACTGGGTAGTAATGCAAACTATGGAAGGAAATTGACGCGCACAGAAGAGTCATAAAAATATTACTGAAAATTCCCACTTTGTCACATCTGAATATAACCATTATTCAAAATTAAATCAAAATGTGTATTTTAACAGGATTTGAGGCTTTTACCTACTCAAGATCCTGAGCTTAAGATATTCTACTTCTACTGAGTGATATCAAAAGTGCTATAAACAGATGTCACTCAATTCAGGCACAGAAAAAGTCAACAGCTTGCATTTCTCAGGACCTAAGTGAGGTAATTTTATTAGAATACTATTTACACTTTTTAAAATAATTGCATGTGCTTTTCTTTTACCAGAATCTCAAGTTTTCAACTTTCAGTAAAGCCTTTCCAGTTTATCTGAACCACATTTTTCAAATAAATCACAAGTACATAATAATCAAAATTCAGCTAACATTGCTTATGGCAACCTCAATAGTTGAGTAATCTGACAACCAAATCTTTTTGCATCTGTATTCTCACATTACTTTTGCCAACTGAGTACACAATTATATCACAATTGTTGCTTTGAGTCAAGTCTCTTCATAAACTTAAGTCCTCCATTCAGTCAAGGTTTCAATACATTGCATCCACATCCTTTAAAATCTATTACTTGTACAGGACCTCAATTTCAGCATGGTCTGAAGTTAACCTTCAATATTGTTCTGTAGATCAACAATGGCTCTTGCTCAAAAGGATGATCTATCAGATGGATAAACTATCTGGTTGACTAACTTAGAGCTAAAAACCTAAAAAGAAATCACCAGGACTGAAAAGCATGCATATAAGTTAAACAATAGGCTGTATACCTTTGGTTGTCCGACTGACTTCTTTGTCCCACTCTAATGGACCATCGCACACCTTCCTTGCAGCATCTGGTCTAGTAGCACTGTGGAACACAAAACAGAGTTTCACAGGCCATGGTTTTAAAAACCCATATACCGTAGCTCAGTGACACTCAGACTGAGGCACAGGCTCCGCAAGTGGCTCTCTGCAGCACATATTAAAACACTGCATGATTTAATTATTAACCAAACACAGCAATTAAGCAACCAGGCCGCCTTTGCTAGGTTATTAACCAACTGCAGCGGGTAAAGCAGCACTTGGCCAGCGTTTCGCTGGGAGAGCATTACGGTCTGTGTTTCTGCCCCCAGGAAGTTGAACAGGGTGTCTGATTTCAGCAGTTACCCACCAATGGTCGCTCTTGGCCCCCTCCCCCGCAGGGCCTCCTAACCAGTGATGATATCCAACCGGTTCTTAAAATTAAAAAAACCTAGCGAACCGGTTGTTAGCGCCCTCCCCCGTGGCGCTCTGCGGGGCCTGGTGGGGTTTCCAATTTGACAGCGGAGTGAGTTTCACAGCGGAGATTCTCCCCTGGGCCGCGGAAGTTGGCACGGCAGAGCACGTTCAGAGCAGGGCGTTAATTATCACCTGCCTTTACAGAACTGGTTATCGCAAACGTGGGATATCATCACTGCTCCCAACCCCCCACCTGCCCCTCCCCCCGCGGGCTCCCACAGGCCTCTTCCCTCCGCCCCCCTGCGGCGGGCCCGCACTCGGAGGCCTCTTACCCGCATTCCCGCAGCGTGGGGCTGGCCCAGGAAGCAGCAGTGCTAGGCCTGCGGACCGCACTCCCCGCCCGCCCCGGCCTGGAGCTACGGCCTCGCACCCCCCGCCCGCCTCAGCCCAAGAGCGCGAGCCACCCGCGCGAGCCCAACGGCCACCGGGGGCGGGCCCAAACAACTGATGACGTCACCTGCTAAGGCGCGCGCGCGCGCGGACGGGCGGGCTGGCAACGCCGCGCCGCCACCAGCCCGCAGGCCGATTGGCGGCGGCTGGGCTAGGCCCCGCCTGCGGCCTCGCTTCCAACCAGGGCGGGCCGCGAGTACTTCGCCCCGCCCCCTGCCCGCCGCGGGGGGATGGGCACGACGACGATGAGGAGACAGGCTGAGGGGCAGGGCAGAGTCTCCATCCCCCGCTGGCGGCTGAGGCGACCCCAGCACGGGCCGGTGACAGGAAAAGCCCTTCCTCCGCCTCCCCCCGTCCGCTGCTGGCCGCGGGGGGTAGGGCGCACGAGCCGGCTCGAGGCGGCCCCTCGGCCCGTGGTGACCCAGCTAGGGAAACGGGGGCACGCACCTGGTTGAAAACCCGGCCTCGGAAACAGGTGCTCGAGGGCGCGGGCGGCGGTAACGGCCCTGCAGGTAGGTACCGCCTCTGAAGTGCCGAGGCACGAGCCCCCTCCCCCACCGCAGGCAAGCCTGCCACAGCCCCAACTGCGCGGCAGCCCCTCCCCCCACCGCCGCTCACCGCACCCCGAGAGCGCGCACAGCGGGATCGGGGCCGTCCCCGCGCGACCCCCTCGCACACGCACGTGCCAGGCGCTTGCGTGTCAGCGGGCCGTCAGCGGCTGTGTTTTCAACCGCTTTGGCTTGGTACCGCTTCACCTGCCGAAAGGGGAGGGCTGCCCTTTCTGTCGGTGGAAATGGAAACGTCTAACATGCGCGATCCCAGCGTATTGTGCTGCTAAGGCGCATCTTTTGGCCCGCCTTTAAAAATAAACACCCAGGCAGATTCAGTTATATTTCTGGCAACTGGCAAATCCATAAAAAAGAAAAACCATGACCAGGCTGGTGAAATACTGGCCGGGTGGTAACCTGACCTGCCTGGGTCTGGTACCAGTCAATATTTTTATTAATGATTTGGATAGTGGCATGGAGCCTGTGCTAATAAACTTTGCAGGTAACCCAAAGTGAGTGGGGGTGGGGTGGGGTCTGCAATCCCTTTGGAGTACTCAGTTACAATTCAAAATGACCTTGCCAAATAAGTAATTGATCTGAACTGGGATGAGTGCTGTTCAATATGTTAACTAAAGATCTGGAAAAGGGGGGGAACAGGGATGTGGCAAAGATAGCAAATGACACAAAATTATTCAAAATGTTTAAGTTTAAGCTGACTGTAAAGAGTTACACGGCACTGACAAAACTGTGTGACTGGGCAACAGAATGGCAGAGGAAATTTAACATTGACAAATGCAAAGTAATCCACCTTAGAAGGAACAAAACCCCTGTGTGTATATATATAATGATGTATTCTAAAGTAGCTGTTACCACTCAAGAAAGGGATCTTGGAGTCACTGTGGATAGTTTTCTGAAAACTTCAACTCAGTGTGCAGCAGCTGTCAAAGGAGCTTACTGAATGGTAGGAACTATTAGGAAAGGAATAGAAGTTAAGACAAAATATTATAATACCAATATATAAATCCTTGGTACATCCACACCATGAATACTGTGTCCAGTTTTGGTCTCCCCATCTCAAAAGGGATATAATGGAACTGGGAAAGGTTCAGAGAAGGCCAAGAAAATGATCAAAGCTATAGAATGGCTTCCATGTGAGTAGAGCCTAAAATGATTAAGGCTGTTAAGATTAGAAAAGAGATGATTAAGGAGGCATATGACAGAACTCTAAAATAATGAATAGTGTGAAAAAAGTGAATAGAGACATGTTAATAACCTTTTCCCACAATATAAAAAATGGGTCTGGCGATTAAATTAATAGGCAACAAGTTTAATACAAATGAGGAAGTACTTTTTTCACACAGCACACCATCAATCTGTGGAACTCATTGCCAGGAATATTGTGATGCCCAAAAATATAACTGGGTTAAAAAAATAAGCCCATGGAGAATATGTCCAGCAATGGCTATTAGCCAACATGGTCAGCAATGTACTCCTTGCTCAGTGTGATCCTAAACCTGTAATTTCAGGAATGTGAAGATGTGACTACGTGAAAGAAACAGATTTTAAGATTGTCAAACAGATTGTAATGCTGGCTGGATTGGGGGGGGGACATTTATTGTATTATTTAACATCAGTATATCAAAATCATAATAATTCATATAAGATATGCCAAGTCAAGTACTGTTAGGCTATCATGTACTAAGTAAGATGATAATATGTTATATGTGTAACGGAAGTTATGGATATGATTGATATATCTGTATTTCAAATTGTGCTGTGTCTGGGCCACAGCCCAGACAGGATGGCTGCAGCACAAGTGCCTGCTTAATGGGTCATTAAGAAAACTCACAGGTATGATGGGCCAGGGTGAGAAGCCAGGGATGTACCTGATGAGTCACCAGTCACTCATGTGACCCTGGACTCCATCTTATTCCTGTAAATTTCCACAAGCAGCATGGCTAAGGCCAAAAGACATAAAAGGCAGCTGCACCAGATCCATTTGTCTTCAGTCTTCAGCCTACCTCTGAATCAACTCATCTACAACTGAACTGAAGCTGTAAAACAAAGGACTGAGACCCATCAAGGTACTGGACATACACCAAAGGAACTATACAAGCCTGCAAACTCCACAATTCTTCTAGGAATCTGATTTATATGGACTTTCAAATCAATTGAATTTTTCTGGTTGCTTTAATCCTTTAACACATAGTTTGTTTCTTTCTTTTTATAATAAACCTTTAGTTTTATTTACTAAGGGATTGGCTGGCAGTGTGGTATTTTAGGTAAGATCCAAACTTATATTGATCTGGTACTGTGGCTGACCCTTTGGGATCAGGAGAAACCTTTTTGGTAAAGAGCACAGAGTTTTACTGGACCTAGTGGCTGATTGGGAGCCAGAGACTGAAATGCAGTAAAGGGGGCTGTGTATATTTTTATTTTGGCTTCTTGATAACCAGTGTGGGGAATCAGAAGCACTGTTTGTGGCTGGTTGGGAAGTCTGACTTTAGTGTCACCCACCAGTACTGGGAGAATATGCTCTCCTTTTACAGCCTGCCCTGACCTTGGCATTTTCAGGGGACTACCCTAGGCATGGATGGGTGACAAAGATGTTTAAAGAAAACTTTGTCCAATAGCATTCTGTGTGGCAAGGAATCACTTATCAACACTCCGAAATGCCAGAAGCCAGGATGGGAAGACGTGAGTGGATCTTTCCAAAATTGCCCTGTTATGTATGTTGTGCTTGAAGCTCTGGTACTGGCCAGTATCAGAGACAGGATACTAGGCTATATGGACCATTGGTCTGACCCAGTATGGCAGTTCTTATGAAATCAAGAAGATGAAATTCAGTAAAGACAAGTGCAATGTAGTACCCTTAGGAAGGAAAAATCAAATACACAAATGCAAAACAGAATAACTGGCTAGGGGTAGTACTGATCAAGAGGGTTATAGTGGATCACAAATTGAATATGAGTCGTCAATGTGATGAAATTGAAAAAAAAGGCTAATATCAGTATGGGGTATATTAACAGGTGTATCGTATATGAAAAACAGGTGGTAATTTTCTCATACTACTCAGCACTGGTGAGGCCTCTGGTGGAGTAATGTGTCCAATTCTGGGTGCCACACTTCAGAAAAGATGTGGATAAAAAGAGAGTCCTGAGGTGAGCAACAAAAATAAGAGATTTAGAAAACCTGACCTATGAAAAAAGGTTAAAAAAAATGCACAGATGTAGTTTTGAGAAAAGAAAATTGAGGGGGGAGACCTGGTGAGTCTTTAAATACATTAAGGGCTGTTCTAAAGAGTACAGTGATCAATTGTTCTCCATATCTGCTGAAGGTAAAACAAGGTAATGGGCTTAATCTGCAGCGAGGGAGATTGTAGGTTAGATATTAGGAAAATTTTTCTAAGTATAAGAATAATTCAATTCTGGAATATGCTTCTAAGGGAAGTTGTAGAATCCCCATCATTGGAGGTTAAGTACAGGTTGGGCAGGCATCTGTCAGGGACGGCCTTAAGTGTGCTTGGCTCTGTCTTGATGACTTCATGAGGTCCCTTCCAGTCCTATATTCTGTGAAAATACTGATTTTTCCAGAGTGGTAACACACATTAAACTATACACCAAGGTGTTTTATTACAAGAGATTACAATTTCTGCCGCATGCTACAGTTTACAGCTTTCATAGACATTCAATGAGAGTACTGAGTACAGCTGGAAGATATTGGGATTTGAACCTTCAACATTATGTAAGTGTCAAAATCTTTTAGCTGACAGACAGATGAATCCTTGTGTCCCTCCCAGCAGCCTCTGTCTACGCATTTGTGTGTACGTACTGAGCTTGTGCATGAGGGTGACAAAAATCTTATATGATTGGTGTATTGATTGTGGGCAGCTGCCTGGCTTTTCAGACTCATGACCATGATACACATTAGCATGTCATGGTTGAGAGTATTTGTACATGTCACTCCTGAGGGCATAGGTGCTGGAACTAGGGATACGGGAGCGTGCTGCCGCACCCTGTGGCCTGAAGTGGTTTTCACCATAGAGCAGGTTTACAGTTTGGTTCAATGACTCTCAGCATCCCCACTATAAAAACTGCTCCAGTATCACTGCACAGGTGCAGAATTCACGTCCTCTGCAGATTTCTTTGCTTTCCTGCAGAAAAACAATTTAGGAAGGGAAGCACAGCGAAGCCGCAAAAGTGGTCACTCGCCTCTCCCTGGCAGCTCGGAGCAGCCAGCAGAGATATAAATCAGCACGGGGGTCTGGGTGTGTGCATAGAGAGATGTCAGTCACCACCTGGCTGAGGGGCAGGCAGACATGAACGAATGAGAGAGACTGTCCCTCTAGGTCACTATTGCAGCACACCAGCTGTGAAGGGGCAGGAATTCGGGGTGTTTGGAGGTGAGTGTGAGGCAGTTTCTGTCCCTCCAGGCAGAGCATAACGTAGCAGCCTGCGGCCTTAGTTGTTCCCATTGTTAGTGAATCGTTCCCATTCTTAGTGTATTCCCCAAGGATCATAAAACAGGTGTAAAAGTTTTAAGACTCCTTTACATTGCCAGAGTGGTGTAAAGGAACCTTATGGTAAATTATAATATGGCCTCATAAGTGCTTATGTACCTTTATTAATTAGAACTGGCCTAAATTTTTGGACTGAAAAATGTTCCTATCAAAATATGCTCCATGATCTGTTTACTACTGACCTTTCTGAAGATAGTCCATAGCCGATATAAACTGTGAGTTTGATTCTCCAGCCCTCACATGCCTATGATGTAATACTGAACATCTGGCTGCAGATGTTCGTTGACTACGAAATAAAGAGTCAAACCTAGCTAGATTACTGTTAGATGGGGGGGGGGGCTCCTCCAATGCTCCCACTCCCATTCTCCATCCATTGTATTATAGTTTAAATAAGTTAGAGCTAATTGAAACTGGTGTGATTATATTCTGTTATTATGACAAATAAAATATGCAGAATTTTAAAATATTGTGCACAGAATTTTTAGGCACAGAATTCCCCCAGGAGTAACATAAGGCTCTGTGTGTTGATATACACGTGCATGGAAGTAGTTGGGGTATGTAACTGCACGTTTATGCAGGAATCTATTAAGGTTGTAAGCTTGTTTGTCCTAAGTAGGTAAGGGAGTGAAAGGAATCTGCCACACGGGTTATTTTTGGACAAGAGTTACTGTCTTTTTTTGGATCCCTCTGTACTCTGCCATTCTCTACCACCTGGACAGCACACAGGAGACTCTCTTGAAGGATCTGGTTCTTCACCACCTTGGTTATCATTGTGCTGATATCACTGGTGTACCTTTGCCTCTGGTTAGCTGGGTAGTACTGAGCTTCAGAGCAGTGTATGATGAAAAAGGTGCACAGAGCTAAGATATCTCCTTCCTGCAGCCCCAGCGTCTCCAGCATGGCTTCCCACACCAGTCTGATTCTCTTGTTCTTGCCTTTGCGCCTCATGACAGAGGCTAAGGTGGGGAGGCCTCCTGCCAGATCTGGCAGCTTCACTCTCACAGTGGAATGCAAACAGCAAAGCATTTCACTGACATAGCTGTAGAAAAGATTTATCTCCACTGAAGTGAACCTGCCAGGAAGATGGAGACAGAAACCACTTCTCAGACAAAAGTACTTCCCCTAGTCATCAGTTCATTCCCATTTAGGTAATAAGTGGAGGATTCTGGTGGTCTCTAACCCCAGCAGTCACTGGTGGTCCAGCCATCATATCACAGTAAGCCTTCAACTTAAAAAGCTAACACGGTGTTCTGTGGCACTTAAAGGCTAACACATTATTTGGACATAAGCTTTTGTGGGCAGAAACCCACTTCATCTGACGAAAGCTTATGCCCAAATAAATGTTAGTCTTTAAGGTGCCACAGAACTCTCATTTTTTTGCCGAAAACAGACTAACACGACTACCCCTCTGGAACTCGTTAACACAGTGTTGTCATTTTCAACGATGAAGGAGTGTTTTCAGGTTTCTTGTAGTGTAGGTGAGCTTGAATTTGAATGAAAAAGTGGGTAGAATTTCCATTTCCCTGAAGCTGTTGTTAAGGTCAATTTCAGGGATCTATAGTTCATTTTTCCCAGTGGAGTTTTTCTAGCCTGTTACAGTTTGAGTAAGAATCCTATTGCATCTAGAAAAAGAGGAAAATACAAAGCCACCACTCCTGACCTGAGTTTAATTATTCAGCTGAGTAAGGAAATTAGTTGAAGGCAGCCTTTTGAAACCACATGATCTTGCTTTCCCAGCTGAGCTCTGACCTGATCAGTTACCACTGTAGATGTGTATACCTTAGATGATCAGTATACCTTATCTAGTGTATATCTTAGATGGTTTCCCTCTAGGCTTCTTGGGGACAAATACAAAAAGGAAAATAAAATTGTTTTGCGCTTGTGTACTAAAATTCATCTGAACAAGCCCTGAGTGGGACAATTTAGTTGGGGTTTGTCCTGCTTTGAGTAGGGGGTTGGAATAGATGACTTCTGAGGTCCCTTCCAATGCTAATCTTCTATGATTCTAACTGCTTTACATATGTTCTATTAAACCTAATACCACAACACCTGAAAGAGAAGAAAAATAGTATTTTCAGAACTATTCTTCTTTTGTTTGGGTTTTTAGTTGATGTTAGCTTCTACAGTGATAGATTGTTTTACTTAGATTTATGAAGTATCAAAATCATGCACCCAAGCTGGGTCTATACTGATGGCGGAAAATTTGCCACCGTCAGATCGATGTCTCTGAATCGACTGAGTAGTGTCTGTGTAGACCCGCTCAGTCGATCCAGAAATCGATGTAGGAAAACCACCCTGGTAAGTGGTATAGCGCTGTGTCGACGGGAACAGCGCACGGAACATACGCAGCAAAGTTGACAGGAGATACGCAAGTGATGTAAAACACTTGTGTATCTCCTGTGAACTGCTGCCAAATCCGGAAGGTAAGTGTAGATCAGGCCCCAGTTTGCTGATGGATAAACTGAGCTGTAGAGAGATTAAATGACTTGCCAAGGTCACACAGCAAACCAGTGCATTTTCTCACTCAGTTCCATTTCCTGTTTTAACTAAAGGCACCAACTAAAGGGATGAATCTTAAAGGACACTCCCTTCCAAAGGGTCTGGGAAATTCTGAAAAGGATGTAGAAACTAATATTTTTGATGTTTTGCTTGATTTTTCTGCCCCATATCTATCCTGTTTCAATTAAAATCATTAGATCAAGTATGTGTTTTATGAAGTGCTATTTCTTTTTGTTGCAGTTATTGATATTAATGTCACATGCCACCATATGGTACCATATATGCAATTTATTTGCTTTCAAAATTTATTTAGGCCAAGATTTTCCAAACTTGGGGGGCCCAAAGTTAAGCCCTGAAATACCTATTTAGATCACAGTTGTGCAGAGGCTTAAGCGGGTGTGTAATTTTACTCATAATTAGTCCTATTGAGTTCAGTAAGACTACTTACGTGCTGAGTGTTACACACTGCATGTTTGCATAGGATCAGGTCAGAGGCACATAAAAGTAGCCTGTTTTTCAAAGCACTGAGCACCTGCAGCTGTCATTGCTTTCCATGGAAACTGTGGATGGCTAAGGACCTTTAAAAAAACCCAGTTACCCAAACATCCAAATATGGGTTTGGCAGCCTAGCTTCAGGCACCAAAATGCAAAAGGTTTGGCCTTATTTGCTAGTAGAACGAAACCAGGGCATTAATAAGATTGATTGTTATTGCTTACAGTGGGACACGGTTATTTGAAAGGTTTTGAAAGAGCATATGGTGTCTCTGGTATTTTTAGAAACGGGGTGGGTTTTTAAAAAAATATTTAGTACATATTTAAAATTTCTTGGAAGTTTTTGCACTTGGAATGGAATTTGCCTTGCATTTGCTGAGAACAACAAACTCTGTATTCACTTATGGTAAGAGGCAATTCAGAGCCACATCCCTGGATATAGAAAGAAAGTTGTATCCTTTTCACTCATTTCATTCATCTTCACCTGCACATATAGAATGTTACACAGGGTTCTCAATTCTCTAGTCTCTCAGTGGATACACGGAGGCAAAACTAAGCAGGTTCTTCTGTGGCTCACCTGTCCTCCAGCAATGATATCCACATCTCATCCTGGTCCACTTGCTTCTCCAGGGTCTTACCCTGAAACTCCAGCTTCTGTGCCAGTTTGTCAAGGGTGGAGTTCAGGTCTTTGAACTGAGTCTCCACGGTCTGAAGCCTGTTTTCCACCCTGTGGAATATAAAAACCAGAATCATAGTATTAGAATCAATGTATCTGAACTTCTGCACTGAAAGAGGGCTCTGCTTCTGCTGCATTATGGCTAACTTCAGAGCCAGTTTAAGGTTCCTCCATTTTACTTGGCAGTCATTCTGACATTCTTTTGGCAGGTATTTGCCAGTCGAGCTTCAGTTGCTTGATGTAGTCTGGGCATCTTTAGAAGCAATCATCACAGTCGTCTTTGAAGACAGTCAAGTTCATCTGAATTAATGTATCAGACATTCTTACCATAAGATCTTAAATGTCTATTATTAGGGACCTATCAAGCTCAGTCTAATCTCATTGGTTTCATTTTAGGACCCAGCTTGAGCCCACATAACACTTAAATCCACACCCTATAAAATGAATCAAAAAGATTCCTATAATAAGCATACTACTAAACCAACCTGTTCCTTCACTACTTCAGCCTTATGCCTGGTGACTTCCTAATCCCCACTAACTCTCCATATTGCAAGGTTTCCCTTTTGTAAGAACTTTTTCCCCAGCATGCTTTTCTAGAACTGGCTCTTTAAATATGGCAGAACCAAGCAGCTCCAGTACTAAAAAGGTTATTTTGTAATTAGTAGCAGCATTGTCTCACCTCTAGTTAGTAAATACTTATGTTTCTCCTTATTTCTAAGAAAGTGGTATATTTTCATATTTCCCATGAATGATATGCTTTTTTAATGTAAAATGGCAGCAAATATATCTCCTAATCTAACCTGAGTTTTATGAGAATGTTTTGTGAGGCACTCAGATTATAGAGAAATGAGCACTTTACTCATGTGAAAACATTACTTTACAGTGATCCAGCCCAGCTGTAAAGTAGGCCTCTGACTCTTTTGAATCCAGTTGCACCTACCATCAGACACTTACAATCCATTTCAAGAAAACAATTAACATTGTTGTATCATCCAAAGAATTATCTATTCATGTTTCATGATAATGCTTTCAAGTCACTTCATTTGGCTTTCTGTATTCCACACAGAATCTAGTGCTACCATCTTTTTCCCTAATCAGAATTATAGATAAAACCCAAGGATTGATGGAAGACTCAATTATCCCTTTAATCAATCCCATTAATGACCTCTACAGCTTCTTTCCTATTTGAAATTGGTAACCAATGAGGTTACTACTAAATAACTCCCAGTGTCAAACTTGTTTTGTCCAAGCACAAAATGAATCCTGATTCTTTACCAGAAAGCATTTAAACTTGCCTGCTGCTCTTCCTGTAAATATACAGCACTGCATTTGGAACACATCCAGTAAAAACATAGAGCTCACATTCTCACAAAGGGTATTGAATGCTACATGGAAAAAAGAGGCTTTTTTGCAATACATTATTTAATGCTCATGGCTTTTCTTTCCCTGAGTTTGGACCCTTTCCAGAAAATCAGACAGCCCTGATTTTTATTATTATAGAGCTAAGCTATAAATGTGCATATTCCAGGTCATTACATAATCCCAAACTTGTATAACACTGTCACATATACCACCTCCTTATCCTGTTATCATGACATCAACCATACACTTGTATCTTTCCTTTATTTGCTCCTTGCTTAAGACCTCAATCCCCACAGGTTTCTTATCACCCGTCACTTTTACTTTAATGGGTAATATTATTCACAGAGTTGTGGAACAGTTTAATTTCCATACCAATCAGACCCTATAGTCCAGTGTCTTGTCTCCAGTAGTGTTGGTGGTCCTGGAGGACCCCGAGTGAGGCCCCAACAGTTTGGGTTTGAGCCCGGTGCGCAATTAGCCCAATTAGACACCGAGACGGAGAAATCCTTGTAAAAGCTGTTTATTTCAGGATCCGAAATGGTGCAGGGAGACTCTGTCTCAAATCCTGCACACCAAGCAGCAAGCATCAACTTTATTTATACCTTCTTTATTTCAATGAGGAGTTCTTTCCCACCCCTCCCTTTTCCCTCCTTCAAGCAGTTTCAGCGTTAAGTCCCTGGGATGGCCATGAGAGAGAACAATGGGCGCTTTAAGCATACGGTTAATGTTGCAAGCAGCCCCCTGTAGCATGCACAGTATATCATGCTGATAAGCAAGCCATCAGCTTACAGCAGCAAGAAAATGTCCCAAAGTAACCCAAACGGAGAGGAGAAGAAGGGGGGGCTGGCTGGAGGCAGGAGCCTAGCACAGGAAAACTTCATCGGCACTCTGGCCTTCCATTTACCCGAATTACCTAGTGTACGTGCCCCAACCCCACAGTGCCCCAAACCACAACAGTAGTGATTGTTATCATATGTTTCAGCAGGGTTGCCAACCTTGCATTTTAGTTTTTACTGACTTGAAGATCTGAAGTTGATGAACTTTTTACTGACGTGACTAAAAATACCATAAACCATGCAATAATGGCACAAAAGTGCGTACTCACTTGCGATAGTCTGTACACAGGAATTCGGAATTACACAATTGTTTTAGCTGCAGTTAATTGATCAATCGAGTTCTTTGGGCGTGTGCAATAATAAAAAACAGAAAATTGACAGTCATGGTCAGTGTAGTTTTATGATACAAGAAGTGACTCTGAACGACAAATAATGTCAGTACAGTATGTTTTATTTCTACCCAATTTCATGGACATTTTCATTTATTTCAGGTTTATGGACAGTATTAAAATTGTATATTTTTTACTGATTCTCTGAATTTACAGATGGTTGGCGACCCTGTGAAGGTGCAGAAAACCCCACAATGAACATTGGCAGAATACCCCACTCATAGGAGAAGTTTCTTACCGACCCCATCAGGTAGTGGCTGGTTTATGCCCTGAAACATAGTTTATAGCTGTATATAAATGTAAATGATAAATGTAAATGAGGTAAGTAATTCCTAACTTTGTAAAGAGTTATTCACAGAACTCAAGCAACTCCTTACACTTCCTGCTGAAAATGTACTTGCTTTTCCCTTTCCACATAGTTCTGTCTCGCTTGGCAGGCATATTTCTCTATATAGAATATGAACATTAAGACACAGTCCTCAGTCCTATTCTTAAATGTATGGTTGGGTGCATGCTGCCATTTCTCTTGCCTTGTCACTAACTTGTTACAGCTGATTTAATAGTACATGCAGTCATTTTGTGTAGCAGAAAGACTGACGCCTGACCCTCTATACATCACAGCACTAGCAGCAATCAAGACATGTTTGAGGCCCGGTCTACACTTACATTTGCGATTCAGCGGCAGTCAATGGGAGATACACAAGTGACGTAAATCACTTGCGTATCTCCCATCGACTTTGCAGTGTCTCCTCCGTGCACCGTCCACACTGCGCTGCGTCGAAGGGAAGTGTTCCCTTCGACACAGCTCTACACCACTTACTGGGGTGGTTTTCCTGCATCGCTTGCTGGATCGACTGAGCGGGTCTACACAGACTGCTCAGTCGATCCAGAGCAATCGATCTGATGGTGGCAAAATTGCTGCTGTCGATGTAGACCCAGCCTTAGTTAAATGAGAGAAACTGTGGATCTTATGCTGTATTACCTGATTTCTCCAGTAGTGGTCACTGTTCTGTTACCTCTTTCCAAACCAGCTGCCTGTACATCTGCGTTCATCCACCTGTGTCCTGACATGCAGACTGTCAGTCTTTTCCCTAGGGATCTGTCTTTTTTGTTAATAGTCGGTACAGTGTCTAGCACAGTGGAGTCCTGATCTTTGATTGGGGTTCCTAGGCACTTCCATGATATAAATAACATATATTCAATTATGCAGCTGTTGAGATATTAGAAACATGAATTGAAATATTGCATCCCAGCAGTAATAATACATTGGTTATTCAGCAGCCACATTTACTACAATAATATTTATTCAAGCAGACACCAGCTTTACACATACTTAAGCCTCTCTGGTTAGATAACATTTGCACAGTAATACCAGACATGGGTTTCCCATATATATACTTTTTGTAAAAAGGGACTGGCTATATTTTCCCCAGTCTCCTGTAAGTATAGGAGCATTTTCAAATCTTTTTCTTTCCTTCCCTTCTAATTGTTATATGATCTGTTAACTATTTAAATTAGAAAAATTGTCTGCAAATTAAAGGAAGTGGTTATATGTGACCTGGCAATTGATCAGAGACAGAATATGGAGTAGAGTTTCCTCTGTGGGCTACCTTACTCCCGTCCCTGGCCTTTGAATTCATTGGGTTCTGAGTTCTTTGTCTCTAACCCAGCCTGGGCCTGGGTTTAGCTAAAAACACTTGTTCAGAACTGGCCTTATCAGAACATTAGCACATGGTTAAATACAGAAACATGAGAATTTGCTGCTGGCCCATCATTAAATGGCAACTTTTAAAAAAGATCATTCAGAATTGGGGATCAAATGGTAGCATTCAGCCTGTGGGCAAAGCACTCATGCACCAGGGTCACAGCGTTAAGTGCCTGCAAACTGTGCAAAGGTTTGTTCACAAAATAGCTGGTTATTTTCAGAGATAAAGGAGAAATAAGGAGACTCCTGGTGATCTTAGATCCATCATCCTGTTTGTGTTTATACCCCCTCTATTTCCCACAAAGAATTACAAGACAAAACAGGTTCATCTAATATACAGACCTGTCACTCCTGTAGAAGTTACTTTCTTCCCGTGCCCCATTTTGCTATAGCCCCTTCCCAGAACAATGGAGTCTTGCCTTGTTCCTCCTTGTAGTACTACCACACACAACCTGTAGTGACCTGTTTAATGTCTGCTTCAGGGAGTGCACAGATATTGCCTCTTTGGTCATGGGGAACAAGAGAAGAAATGTGATTTTGATAGGCTTGAATCCTGGCTTGATCTTCTCTCTTGTGGGCAGTCAGCAACAGCATGACAGGAGAGCCGACTTCTGCTAAAGGTCATTTTGCACTGAATGTTTTTTTATAGCCAGTACATCCAAATATAGTTCTTAGACACACAACCATATGCCCACAAACATGTTACTCAATGGTGTATGAATTTGGTGCAGCTCCTCCAACACAACACCCCACTTGTCTTTCTTTGTATATGAATTATTCTTTTATTTAAAGGTGATCTGAAAAGGGGCTTGTGCCCTGTTCTGCTTTGTCCTGATGTATTATTTGTATTACTGTAGCACTTATACCCGAGAACCCTCTTGTGCTAGCTGGTGTACAAACACATAACCAAAATACCTAGCTTTTATATAGAGACAAGGTGGGTGAGGTACTATCTTTTAGTGGACCATCTTCTGTTGGTCCACTAAGAGATATTACCTCACCCACCTTCTCTCTCTAATACCCTGGGACCAACATGGCTACAATAACTCTGCAAATAGCTTTTATATAGTGCTTTTCATCTGTAGATCTGAAAGTGTTTTACAAAGGTGGTGTGGTCAGCATCATTTTTACAAATGGGGAAACAGAAACACAGAGCAGTGTCCCCAAGTCACCTAGCAGACCAGTAGCAGAGCCAGAAATAGCACTCAGGTTCCCTGAGTCCCAGTCCGGTGCTGTATCCACTAGGCTATACTGTCCCAAAAAGTTTACAATCTATTTTATAAGGCAAGAGATGACAAATGGATAGACAGATGAGGAAATTCGATGAGACGGTATTGGTCAGCATAATAGACTGTCTCAGCACGTCAGCAGTCTAACCACTGTCACGTTTTCTATAGCCTCCATGACAAAGGAGTGTGTGTGAGGGATTTGAAGGAGGGTGAGGTAGCTTTGTGGATGTTTATGGAGAGCTTCTTTGAAGTGTGAGGGGCAGGATAGGAGAAAAGCACAAAGGAGCTTTTTAGAAAATGCAACAAGTGGAAAATAAGCAGCATTATTGGGCAGTTGGGGTGGGGGGGAATAAAGAAGGCCTGAAACGTATTTACAGAAGAAAGTGTGTCTCTTTACATCAAAAATGCACATACACTTTAGACTGTAAAACTGATGAATGGATAGCTACTGAAACATCACAAAAAAGAGGTTTGTTGCTACACTAGTTTAATTCGAGTTGATTGCCAGTTAACGTGTTTGTCCATGCTAGTCTGGACACTACAAACATTTGTTCAGGACACAAATGTGTGTGCTAAACAAACTAGCATTATAACCTGAAAAATGAGAGAAATGTGGCTTTTTATTTTTTAATCTCTGGTTCTCCCTTTCATCCTCAAACTTGAGGCTGATCCTACCATGCCTACCCCTCCAACCAACTGTAGAGAGAGGGGAGGATCTAGCATGGAGCTGGGGTGGGTAAAGAGCCAGAAATGAATACAAATTCCTAGCCCTAACATTGTGCCCCATTTCTTGCTCTCTTTCCTTCTTCTCTACCTGACTTTCATTGCAATGTCAATTCCTTTCAAGTTTTCTCCCTTTTAATTGTTTTCTCACCTATTGTTTCTTCTCATACTCCTTTTCTACCCCCACCTAATTTCTTGTTCCTCCTATTCCCATAGCTTCCTGCATTGCTGTGAGGAACTTGAACTCTACTTTTTGAAGTAGACTTCATAATTGTTGAGTATGATACAAAGTTTATTCCAGAAATGTATTGATTGTCCTTTTGCTCAGGCATGAGGATCCCAAAGATTCCCACTGCAATAGAGATAGTACTCGTATACCTTGAAATGCACATCTGACAGAAGGCACCCTGGAAATATAGAAGTTAAATATTCAAAAGCAGAGAATAAGAAAACAAGATCAAGCATATACAGTTGTAAGGAATATTTTAATCTTTACTGATGCACAAGCTTTCCAGTGGATTACATAAGCAGCCAGAGGGCAATGTTTCCTACCTATTTGAGTTATACTTTGGCTTTTTCCTTACTAGAAAGGGACATTCCATTTCTCTCATTATCTTGCCACCAAAAAAGGCTTCTAATTGGTCAACATGTGAATTAAATCTTACATTACTGAAATAAGGATAATACTTCAAAGTTCAGTGTTTTTGGTAGGGATTGTTCCTCACAGAACTTTACATGTATAAACCACCAGAAGACAATTTAATTAGTCAGACTGGTTTCCAAACTGTATAGTAGTGCACTTTTAGCACATTAGTGAGTGAGAACCTGGGGAAATAAACCCTCAGTTATTTGCACATCCCATAAAAGCCTAGAGGTTATTAAATAACTTCAAAGGCACAGGATTCACATTTGTAAGCTAATAGTCCACCTAGGGTGAAAGCCTGCTTACCCTAATCATGCAAGGATCCCTTGAAGTCAGTGATACTATTTGTGTAAGAAAGATATTAGCATTTGGCCCTCTGTATTTTTATTATACTCTGCATTTAAGTTATAAAATGCTAATGTTCACACTTCTGCATAGCATATAGAATTACACAGGATCGTCATAGAAGAGCTAGGAGCATGGTGAGGGAGAAAGCTTTTATTGAGACAGATTTAAAAGATATTTTTCTTCCGAGACACGTGAAATCAGAGGAGGACAGGCCAAGTAAATTTTCCCCCAACCCCTAATTTTGTCCCAGTCTGAAAATCCCACTTGACTGAGAACTGTAAATCAAGTTAGCTATTTAATCCACTTCACTAATTAATTATTAAATTAAAAATAGTTGAAACATGCTTGCAACCCCCATTTTCAGTTGCTGCAGCTCAGATAATCAGAGTATAAGTCTAATTTAGGCCTAATGGCCAGAAATTTTGAAATAGGGAAAGTAAAGCAAAGAACTGAAGAGGTAAAGAGGCAAAGCAGGAAAATAAGTAATTTTGCTGTAAGCATATGGGGTTTTGGAGGACTCCAGTCAACTTACACCTTCAACAAAGCTCTCTGATGTAGTTTATACAGAAAAGGCCATCATTTTTCTGCCAGACAGAATACCTTCTTTCACAGTATCTTTTTTACAATGCTTGCAGTTTGAAACATTAAAATATTAAAACCTGCAGCATGAGGCTGCCTCTGTCTGTTCAGTTTTGAGCCTGCAATTCTTCTCAATCCATTTCAAACAGTCACATCTATATTCAAGATGTAACATCTTCCAGCCCCACAAGAATATATTTACAGTGAAGATGTGCCATTATTGAAAAAGATAAAGCGATGTTACTTATGTGCATAATGTGCCACAACCAATTCCTGGCCACTTCTAAACATGCAGGAGAGCTGGGAATTATTTAAGTTACAGGAAGCTTACTCTCTCCATGGTAACAAAGAGGAAAGGGCTCTAGGGAATCAGGTAGGTCAGCTCACAACAACCCAAAAAACTAGCTACTTGCCAAGACTTCCTTAAAACAATTTGGCTAGGGCTCAGTCAGAGGATATACAGATATACAGCTGCTCTGATCAGCAACTAATATCTTCCTGTAGCCTTTGATCTCTGCGTATGAAATCCAGTTCACCTTCTCTCCATGTTCTATGTTTAGCTTTGGTAAAACTCGGGCATGTTCATTTGTAACCACTGCATCCCTCTTGGTGGAAGCTGGTATTCTGGCCTTCCTTCTGTGGATGGATTTCATAGGACTCTTCAGTTGCTTCCCAACTTCGTTGCTGACATCCCACAGCAAGACCTTCCCATCATTTCCTCCAGTAAGCAGCCAATATACTTCAGGAAGAAAGAGGATCTGTGACACCCCCAAAATGTGACCCTTAAACACCAGCTCCTGTTCAAACTTGACACCTGTTACCCTGAAGATCCTGATTTTACCATCTTCAGCTCCACAACCAAAGATGTTGCCACAGGCTGCAATGGACAGAGAATGGGCTAGAGGAGGGTTAAAGAACTGGCCAGCTGATTGCTGTTCCACTTCCTCTGCTTCACTCTCCTGCAGGGTCATGGTCCACAGCGGACGAGCTTTCTGCAGGGTCCACAGCATAACCTTGAAATCAAACAATAAAATATTAGTCAGCGCTACAGCTGTTGAAAAAGCCTTCCTGAGTATAGAATCATAGAAGATTAGGGTTGTAATGGACCTCAGAGGTCATCTAGTCCAACCCCCTGTTCAAAGCAGGGCCAACCCCAACTAATTCATCCCAGCCAGGGCTTTGTCAAGCTGGGCCTTAAAAACCTCTAAGGATGGAGATTCCACCATCTCCCTAGGTAACTCATTCCAGTGCTTCACCACCCTCCTAGTGAAAAAGCTTTCCTAATATCCAAACTAGACCGCCCCCACCGCAACCTGAGACCATTGCTCCTTGTTCTGTCATCTGCCACTATTGAGAACAGCCTAGCTCCATCCTCTGTGGAACCCCCTTCAGGCAGTTGAATGTTGCTATCAAATCCCCTCTCATTCTTTCTTCTGCAGACTAAAAAAGAATAGTTCTCTCAGCCTCAGCTCTTGAGTTAAGGGTTGAGGCTGAGAGAATGGATAGTTGACAGCCATCATGTCACCCACAGGTGACACCCACGTCCTCGTGAGGACAAACCTCTGTCAAATGACTTCATTGTCAAGGTGACTTCTACTGCTAAGTCAGTTCTTCTGGGCAAGGACATCTTTTTGTCTAGAGTGAATAGATTTCCAGTGATTGGGTACCTATAAGCCAGCCACCCTCCACTCTTATTCTGCCACTAGCCTTTGGCGTTTTTAAGCCATCATGGAAGCACACACACCCTAGAGAAGTCAAAGGCTGCATGTTCAAAATGCAGTTTGCAGCCAGCCAGCCAGACACCTAGGGTTCCTAATCTCTCACACACTCCATAAATTGTACAGATATAGTCCCCACTCATCACACCACAGTATTTGCAACCTGTGCTAGTGCATGAGAAGTGACACTGACTGGAAACAGGGCAGGCTAATTTCACTAGCCAAGCTGAGTAAAATATAAAAAGGAACTGTTATCAATTTGAATGTGGTAGTGGCCCATTAGCAGTCTCCCTAAATAACCTATGTTTCCAAACCAGTGCACAGGGATTTGCCTGCATGGTTCCCAATATCAGTGAAGAGGGAGGAGCCATAACTCAAATCCCACACTAAGCTCATGGAGAATTAGAATTCATTTATTTGAAGTGATGATACCAAATGCTTAGGAACAGTTTCCTATAGTATCATCATCTGGTGAGAACGCTTCTCCAGAGGATAAAACTTAGTGACATTCTGCCACCTGCACAATCCCCATATTGCAATAAATATGCTTCCAAATAGTGCTTTATTTGACTTCCTGTACTGCAAGTCAGAATTACTTATGAACCACAACAGGGTTAATGCATTTGTTAGGGGATGAAGTTACTGACCTACAGGAACACAAGGAAGCTTCAGAAACTGAAAAACATCTGTTTTCCCCCTTATAATTTTATACTGGCATATGAAGAAAAATACATATAAAGGGTCAAAACTCTGGCCAAAATTTTCAAACCTAGGTGTAAAGTTAAACTCCTAAATCTATACTTCGGCACCTTAATGTAAGTGGCCTCATTTTCAAAGGTGCTCAATCCTGCAGCTCCCATTAACTTCAATTAATTTTTTGGGTACTCAGCACTTCTGAAAGTCATTTATTGAGGTATCTAAATATAGATTTAGGAACTTTAGGCAACCAGGTTTCCAAATTTTGAACACTGTATAAAAAAGTCACCCCTTACTGAATTACTGTTAAATGATGAATTCAGAAATTGAGGTTTATAATGAAAACACTATCACCTTAACTAGAACATGACAAATACGACATTGGTTGTGGGCCTTAGCAGTATATATGCAACTAAAGTCATAGGATTAACAATCAAGGCGGTTTTTTTATTTTTCTCACAAAACTTAGAAGCAAGGAAATAAAATGGTGACCTGTAAAGATGGCTATGCCAATCCCAGGTGTATTCCTTCCCTAGGGATATCCTGAAAGTAGGCATCCAGTGTCAGGGATTGAACCTGAAAGCCCTTACATACAAGAGTAGTCCTTTACCATCAAGGGCCATACTTGCATGAGCAAATTTCTGCAGGACTACATTTTAAAAAGCTATCAAAAGCTGAGTATTGCAATGTTCGGGGATGTTGTCTGCATGACATTTATATTGGTCCCCAATGGATTATGCCTTCAAGGAAAAAAAAGCCAGACCTCAGCATCTCCATGCTCAAAGAGTAACCTGAGTCCTATTTTATCATTAGAGGATTAATAACAGGAACGTTGTCAAAGTTAGTATATACCCCCACATGACTTCCCCCTATCTTTTTGCAAAAATCCATGTGATTCAGTAACAATTGAACATTCTTCTTTAAAAAAAGTCCTAAATAGTAAACCTAAAATAAAAGTTGGAATTTTAACTGAGGTAGAGGAAGGACAAATGAAAAAAAAAATTGATTTCATTTTCAAGCTTTCCAGAGGAAACGAACAAAGGAATAAAATATGAAATTTTAAATAAGCCTTGTTGCTTCTATAATTGTGTGTACCAGTCATATAAATGTGCTTTTAACTAATCTGTACTAAATGTCAGAACACTGGTTTCAAAAGTTAGCAGTTTTTGCAAAGCACTCAAATTTCTGTTTGCAGTATTTAATTGCTCACTTGGGAAAAGGCAGTATGCACAGAGCAAAACAATGATAGTTGATGTGGTGCAGACCTCTCTACAGTCACCTTCTGTCAATTTTCCTCTTTCTCCACATCAGAGAGAACCTCTGAGTCTTGTCAGATTTAGGCTTTGGATGATAAGACAAATGCCTATTTGACCTGTTGTTTGCTGACGACAGACTGAAGTTCTGGGCCACAACTCTCCAAGGGCTGTTCCCCCTCTCTCCCAAGCTATTTGCTTCTTGTAGCTCTGCTGCCCCTTCTCACACCCCATTTTGTAGAGAATACCCTCATTCAGTGATACTCAGTCCTCGGTGGTTCAGGAACCAAATTAGTGATCAACATTACCCAAAGAACCACAGTCATGTGAATTCATTGTTTCATTTACTACAGTGCTATATGTTTATATTTAAACAGAATGATGGGGCAATATTTAGGTTATATATCTATATATAAAATGATCACATCAAAATGACTGACCAAGTATTCTTTTTCAACTGCACTTGTAAAAGAAAATCCTGATTGGTTAAATACCTTAGACTGGTTAATAATTAAAGCACAGTGTTTTAATATCTTGTGCTGCAAAGAGCCACAGGAAACACATTAAAAAGCCACTTGCAGCTCACGACCCTCAGTCTGAGTATCAGTGCTAATTCCTGCTTTCCCAACTCTTTTATAATTATTAAAGACAACAATAAAAACAATGTAACTGCTGTGTAGAAAACAGCAATATGAAAATCCTCACTACAGCGCTGGCTATTATGCTGGATTAGGAGTGTTGCAGAGCCACATGTAAACCAAGGATTGTACTTTAACTATCCAAGTATAGTAAATATCTCATTACACATATGGCTGCTATTTAATTTCTCTAGCCATCATCCATCTACTATAAAAAAATCACCTTCATGTCCAGTCCACAGGACACAAGGCTTTGAGGACGCTGAGGTCGAAAGGCAACAGAGGAGCAGATGTTTGAATGCCTCTTTAGGGACCGGCTGAGTTTCTTGTTTTCCAAGTCCATAATTTTTATTGCTCCAGAGTCATCAGCGGCAGCCAGGACACTGTCTGTCTCATTCACTGACAGGCAATTGATCTCTTCCTCATTCAGGTGAAAGCATTCAACTGGCTCCTTAAGGGATCTGACATCCAGCATGCTAATGGTTTCCCCATGGGAAGTGTACAGCCTGCTGGGGCAGGTGGGAGAGAACACAACACAGGTGACATCATCTGCCCTTGGGAGTTGTATCTGGCCTAATTGAATTCCTTCTTCATTCCAGATGGTGAGCTCTCCTTTCTCTGCCCCGGAAGCTACCAGCCCTTCTTTGTTTACATTCAAGCACAGTATAGAAGAGGAATGTCCATCAGTCCACTTGACTGCCATGATACTTCAGAGGAGTCTGTGAAGGAAAACAAATTGATGTTAGGCAAGGGTTTTTCCTACTACAGTGAAAAAATTAAGAATGGAAGCACACTTGGCTACTATCCCACACTGTACATGTTGTTATGCTAGTGTCCCTCAGGAAAACAGGCATCTGTATAGGTACATTAATTGGGAGTTGGGCGCACACAATACTGACACTTTGCATCCTCCCCTTGCTGTTCTATTGTGAGAAGTGCTGTGTCCAGTACATGAATTAAACTAAATCACCTTCTGCCAATCTTAAATTGCTATTGCTACTCCTGCAACAGGGACTGTCTCATCATTATGTGCAAACAGAGCCCAGCGCAATGGGATCCCAATCCCTGACGGGTCTCTAGGTGCTATTGCAACACACAACTTAAAGTTCCTATTGCACTTACTGAAAAGACTAAGGAAAAAAATCTCAGAGCTTGTCTACACTTACAGAACTGTAGCAGTGCAGCTAAGCCACTGTAGCGCTTACTGAAGATGCTACCTATGCCGCTGACAGGAAAGCTTCTCCCATACGCAGTGGCACTCCACCTCCCTGACAGGTGGTAGCTGTGTCGAAGGGAGAAGTCCTCATGTGAACATAGCACTGTCTACATTGGGGGTTAGGTCTGTATAATTGTTGCTCGGGGTGAGTGACATAGTTATATTGACATAAATTCCCTGTGTGACCAACCCTTTGTATTCTGGCCAATGCTCCCTCTACATAAAACAAATTCTAACGTCCCAGGTCGTGTAAAAAGCTACAATTTAGAGCATAACTTCTCTGATTACACAGACACTAGACTGCTTTGTAAAGCACTCAGATACCTGGAATAAGAAAATTGCTTTATAATTTCTCTCCCACCTGCCCCAGTTGTGAAGTTTTATTCTTTCTAAACAATAAACCTATTTTGATATGGCAGAGTTTGCATGAAGTAACAACATACACTGTAAGCAGAACAAAGAAAATAGTTTAGCTGTGCACAGCAATACCCACACAAGCAGAAAGGAAACGACTTACAAAGATGAGCTATAGAAAAACTGAAATGAAAAGTCAAAAAGGACTCAACCAGACTGATGTCTAGTGAAGGCAGAAAGATGTAAATTCGTGGAGTTGGGAGGAATTAAGTTAATTAAGGGATGAAGTGAATGAGGTTTAAATATGAGATCTGTAAGACAGGAAGCGTCCTCTGGTTCAGAGGAACTGAAAGAGAAAGGTTGAGGAATTTTCTATGGTATTTTGACTCCTGCTATTGAATTTCCAAGTAAGAGACAGCACATAAACTAAAACTATAAAAATGTGATGTGCAAAAAACTGCTTCAGCATCTTTCTAAAGTTGTTGGAAGCCCCAATAAAGAGGAGGAATATAGCATTTTTGTACACTAAATCTTTTTATGCTTGTGTGGCCTTACTGATAAGAGCAAGGATCCCACTAGTCTCCAGCTTCTACCATCTGACACCACTGCATACAGTCTGCTGGTACATGTGTCATGGAACCTCACTGCCAAATAACCCACTTTATAGGGGCGAAATAAGTCACTTTTTAAAAAGTGTGTAGTTTCATTTAAAAAAACCAAAACCTTGCTCATATTTATAAACCCACACTTTTTTTTAAAACAAAGGGTCTGTAAAATGTTTCCCATTTTTGTATCATAGGATAAAAAGAATGATAAAGCCATCTTATATATGGCATTCACTTTGCTATGGGATTGCAAGGTGAGGCATGTGACTCTGTTAGGAGAATGCTTATGGACCCATCACATACCTGGAGCTGGTGATCTGTGCTGGTCCAGACTTCCCAGGGTCTGAACAGCAAGACTAAGCTAATTTTAAACTTACTTATGTGCTTGATGACCATGTTTACCCTTATTCATTGGTGTTGTCAGCAAGTATGTATAAGGCTCTGTTCCTGCAATTGCATCCACCTAGAACGCTGGCCCTTCTATGAATCATAGTGTAGTGCTGGGGCCTAAAATCGTTGAGGCTTTATACGCGGCTTTACACATCACAGCACAAATACATTAAGTATTTCAGCAATGAGGCGTTCCAGCACAAAATGGGGTAAGCAGCATTGCCTCTATTTTAAACCAAACATGATTTGTTCAGATTTTGTGATGGAGGTTCACATTTTTGTGATGTGATTTGGACTGTGGCGTATCTGACAAAACTCCTTGGGGGGGGGCGGAAGGGGGCGGTGCTGTAGTGCATGTTCACAGGTGGGGTGGTAGCCATAGGCAATGCCCCCTGGGGGGGGGGTGAACAGGGGGGAGGAGGGACAGCTTCAGGCAAAGCCCCCCAGTGGGGCGGCTGACGGGGTGTGTGAAAGGAAGCGGCTGTACGCCAAGGCCCCTGTAGGGAAGGCTAGAAGGAGGGGGCGCGGGGGACAGGCGGGGCGGGCTCCCACCGCGCCGCTCGCTCTGTCCGTGCTGCAGCGGCGCGGCCCCGCGGGCGGGCGGGCGGCCCGGAGGGGGCTGGGGCGGCCTGGAGGCCGCATGAGATTACCTCTAACCGGCGCTACACCAAGCACTCCGCATCCTCGCTCGCGTGACCCGGCTCTTCCGGCGCAGCATAATTACGTCATCGCAGGGTATTCTCTCCCCCGTCGGGGGCCATGGCAGCGGATTCCGCGGCGCAGGCGCTTCTGAGTCCGCCTGACAGCTCTGCCCTTAGCTAAGATGGCGCCCCCGCCTTCCAGCCCTCCTCCCGCGAAGTCGTAATGGCCGCTGCCGTGGGGTGGCCGGCCTGGCCTGGCCGTCGCTCCCGGCTCTGTAGCTGTGGTGAGCAGCAGCCCTTTGGAAACGCAGCGGGGGCCCCGCCCGCTCAACGGCAGAGCTCACTTCCGCCCGCACTTGTCAGCAGCCGGGCGGGGACTGGGGAGGAGGGCCTTCAGCTCGCGCCGCCCCCCCTCCCGTGTTGCTGGTTAGCGACAGCGAGGCTGGGCTGGCTGAGGCTGGTGCTGTGCGGCTCGCGCCGCCCGCCTGGGGGCTGGGACAGCAGCTGGCGCCGCCGGGGAGGGGAGGGTCTCGGCT